>VZUI01076409.1:0-17166 GCA_013401135.1 Cettia cetti
GACCGCAGCCAGTCGAGCAAACCGAGACTCCTTCCCACAGCAGCAGCAGCAGGCAGACAGGCGAAAGCCAGGAGTCCGAGAGCAACTGCCCCCCACCCCTTCCTTTCCTGCCTTGGACAAGCACCCATAAGCACCCAGCAATTAGTTCCCTTGGCAACCCAATGGGGAAAAATTCCACAAACAAAAAAAAAAAAACCAAAAAAACAAATTCAACCCCCAACAAGCCCTGGGCCGGGTTGCTTGAGCCCCAGACCTGCCTACAGTTTTCAGTTTCTTTCATGAGCTTAATGACAGTGGAGAGAGAAGGGCTGATCACAAGTAATCCTTCTTTCTGATGCAATATTTGGTAGCTGCCGCTTGTCACCCTCCAGAATTTGCTTTTGGGCCCTTAACCAATACTTGATAAGAGTTTGCAATCCAGAGCCAGCCTCTGGGCTGGGAGAAGTTCTTAGGTACAAGACAGTGACATGTGAGAGTGCCTTGTCTCCTGATGCTGAACTGTGTGTTTTGCGTAGAGGAAGTCATGCTGGCTGAAGAGAACAAAAATTCGGGGACCTCAGCCTTAGAAGGTAAGACCAGAAATGCCCTTAAAATCTTCCTGCTCTTCCTTCTGCCTGCCTGGAGCTGGAGGCTCAGACCCTCCAGCTGTGATGGAGGCTCCAGTGGGGTCTGCAGCCCAAGAGAGGGGACGGGGGAGGTGGATTGACACCCTGTCTCCTGAGAGAGCGTGGGGGCTGGGAGGTGTCCGATCCCACACCAGGGATAGCTCTGGACTGGGATCACCTGGGTCTCTCCCTCCTGTTACCAGACCTGAGTACTGATCACCAGGTCCTGGTCCAGCGAGCTGGCCACTGGCAGAGTTGGGCCACTGGGACTCCAACACTTGTTCCCCTTGCCTTCCCAGTGCTCAGGCGAGCCACCATCAAGAGGAACCGGACGGATGCCATGTCGGGTGACGAGCACTGTGTCGACATCTCCTCCGTGGGCGAGCGGAGGCTGGCGCAGAGAAGACCTCTCCATCCAACCTTGGGTCAGTGCAGTCTGCAGCTTGCTTCCCCCAGACCTCTGCCAGCTGATTGGGTCCCCAGAGTTACAGAGTGTCCCAGACCAACCATCTCTGCTCAATTAGCAGCAAACCTCCTGCTGCCCCCTGTGCCACACAAAAATTCTCTGAGTTGTGCCCCATAAGAGCAATGCCCGTGAGCCATCTGTCCTGTCTCGTGTTGCAGGAGAGGCTGGAGCATACAACTCCTTGTTCCCCTTCTTTTTCCTGCAGGAAACCCCTCGAGTCACTCTGGCCTCAAAGGCGCCAGGGTGGACGGTGCCTCCTACTTGCGGCACAAGGAGCGGCTCCTGCGCATCTCCGTTCGCCACATGGTCAAATCCCAGGTCTTCTACTGGATCGTCCTGAGCCTGGTGGCTCTCAACACCGCCTGCGTGGCCATCGTCCATCACAACCAGCCAGCCTGGCTCACCCACTTCCTCTGTGAGTCCCTGGGCTTGGTGTGGGTGGGAGGGCTCTGCTTGGGCAGGAAAAGCCTTATCTCCAGTGGCTGGAGGTTGCAGCACACCCTCACTGCTTGCCTCGAGGCACACAGGGATGAGTCCCACCATAGTCGTGCTGGGTGGGGAGCAACCTCAGCTCCATTCACTGTTGATAACAAACAACCACGTACAGATATTTAATTCAGCTTTGCCCTTGGCCCCATGGCCACTGAGGGCTGTCTCAGCCTTGTGAGCAAACACGGAGGAGTGTGCTGGCTTCGTGTCCTTCAGGTCTGATGTGTTTGTTGTGAAAGAGAAACACTGCCAGTCTCAGTGGAGTTTATCCCAAAACTGGGAACAGTGGTGATGGAAGGCTTGCTGGAGAACCACCTTTGAATCTGCACGAGCCATTGCTGGAAAGGCTTGAATTTGCAGGGATGGGACTGGCCATGGCAGAACACCCTGGTTAAAATCTGTGTGCAGAGCATGGTGAGGGAATCCCAGGCTTGGAGGTTCCCAGTTATGGAGCCTCCCTGAGCCCAGCATGGGCCAGGGCACAAGATCAGGTCTTGGAAGCACTGCAGCCATGTCCTCTGCAGTGTGGGCTACTGCAGAGCAGCGTGGTCAGACCCACACGTGTCACTCCTGAGCTGCTGCAGTGGGGACAGTGCTGCTTTCTCAGATGTGTTTTCCTTCCTCATCTCGAAAATGTCCCTGTCAAGCCCCAGCTCTGCCCAAATCTGCAGCAGTAGGCTCAGCCCTGCTGGGCTCCCAGCACGCTGCAGTGTGGTACGGCAGCTGGTTGTGGTGAGAAGCATCTTCTGGGAAAGGTGAAGAGCCAGGCTCTTGCCTGCTAAATGTTCATGAAATAGCTGGAAAGGCTTTTCAGTGGCTCGTGGCTGTTTGGCTCTGTTTCCCTGGCCAAATTCCAGCCGTGCAATGATTTTAATCCAGGTTGATGATATTCCACCAGTGTTGTGTGGGTCATGCCTTTGTAGGCTCCTCAGCTGCTGTGGTTTAATGCCAAAGAGCTGCTGTGCTCCGTGCTGGCAATGTCTGGTCCCCTCAATCCCCTGGGACACTGGTGCATCTTCCCTGAATGATTAACTCATGGGCTTGATGCTCTGTTACATACCGTTTAGCTCCTCATAGATAAAATTCCCACATCCCAAACCCTGGGAGTTTGAGAATGCAGAGTTGTCCCATCTCTGTGGTGTGCTGGATGCTCAGCTGGTGGGTGCATGCAGTGTGAACCACACAGCTCAATGCCTCAAGCATACCTGGGTTTTGTCTTCCAGACTATGCAGAGTTCCTGTTTCTTGGGCTCTTCCTTCTGGAGATGTCCTTAAAGATGTACGGGATGGGGCCACGCCTTTACTTCCATTCTTCCTTCAACTGCTTCGACTGTGGGGTGAGTGGCCCCAGGGATGCTGTGGGTGTGGGGGAGATGCTTGGCAGGGGTCTGCAATGCAAGGGGGAGATCAGGACGGCCCTCACAGTGGGCAGGGAGCACATTGTGCCACGACAGCCTGAAATGCCAGGTCCTGGACTGGGTGGTGGGTGCTTCATCTTTGGGGATGTTAAGATTCCCTTCAGCAGCCCGTGCTGAGCCTGTCTTTGACTTGTGGCTGTGTCTGCTTCTCAGGTCACAGTGGGAAGCATCTTCGAAGTGGTTTGGGCTATATTCAGACCAGGAACCTCTTTTGGGATCAGTGTCCTACGAGCCCTTCGTCTCCTGCGGATATTTAAGATTACCAAGTGCGTACCCACCACCAGTGCCTGTCACCCCTCCTCTGTCTCAGACTGTGGCTGCAGCCCAGATCCAGTCAGTCCTGCTCTCCTGCTGATGGAGTCAGCATCACTGTCAGTGCTCTAGCAATATCTCTGTTTTCCAGGTACTGGGCATCCCTGAGGAATTTGGTGGTGTCACTGATGAGCTCCATGAAATCTATTATCAGTCTGCTCTTCCTCCTCTTCCTCTTCATTGTAGTCTTTGCCCTGCTGGGAATGCAATTGTTTGGAGGCAGGTATGTCGTTTCAAGGCTGAGGAACAGGGGTTTCTTGGTGTTAAAGCCAAGTTTCTGGGTGTTAAAGCCCCTCTTTTCGAGACCAGCAAGAGTGTAGCCTTCCCCCTCAGTCTCCTCCCACACAAAAATCCCTGCTCGAGGGCTGCCTTTGGGCTGTGTGGGTCCTTCTAGCCAGGAGACCTTCTGGTTTCTGGCACCAAATGCTCAGGAGGCCTTTTCTGGAGTGGGAAAAGAAGCACAAGAGAACCAATAGCCCAGCAATCAGGGGTTTGGTGACCTTGGTGTTTCATCCTGTTCATGTTCACTTGCTTCCCTTTCCAGGTTTAACTTCATGGATGGGACTCCATCGGCCAACTTTGACACCTTCCCTGCAGCGATCATGACAGTGTTCCAGGTAGGAGCTGGGCTGCCGGGACTCTTGGGACAAGTCAAGCAAAGGGACCTGGGACCACCTGCTCAGTCCCTCGTGGCTGAGAGGGGTTCTTTACACCAAACAAATTCCCCTCCATCAGCTGTTGCTTCCTCCCTCTCCTGCGCAGAAAAGTGGATGGAAAGAGGTGGAAACTCTTCCACCTCTGTTGCAGAAGATGAAGAGTTTCAAAACTCTTCTGAGGAGGCTTTAAATCCTCATCCATTGTGGGAAATGGATTTGTAAAGAATTCTCAAAGCCTCAGAAGGCTCACATATCTGTATGCAAACTCTGAGATAAAGTCGGCTTTGAAAGGCTGTGGAATAGGACAGGCATTGTTGAGAGAGAAATCGAACTAGAAAAAAGTTTTAAGTGATGGCCTTGCAAATAGGACTAGACACTTTGGAGAAATAGAACTATGAAAGATGTATTGTAGCAGGACCCACGTGGGGTGTTTTTAGGTTATTGGCTTAGAAACATTAGCAGCATTGTGTGACAAAAGTGATAGGCCAAGAAACACTTATAATATGTTGTAATTAAGAAATAGTTTAGCTTCTGATTGTGACGGCGTGAATTGTAACAACATCTGTACCGTCTCACCCTTCTCATGAGACTGAAAATGGAATAAAATCTTTTGAAACATCTCTCAGGAGCCCCATCTCTGGGTCAGAAAAAGGGTTTTTCTGGCGATCAGTGTCTGATGGGATCTCCCTCAGGTGCTGCAGCTACAGAGCTGGGTTATCCACTGCACAGGGTCTCTGTACAAGGCTCCTGCGTGTTGCTGGCATAGTTGTCCAGGTGATGGGGAGGTATTGCACTGCACCCTGAGCAAGATGTTTCCATTTAAGGAAAAGGGTTTCAGTTTCACCCCAGGACTTTTAAGGGAGAAGCACCAGAACCTTCTGCTCTTCTCCCACTGGCATTGCTTCAGTGCCAAGACAAAGGCACCTGTTGGTCTCTGTAGCTGTTCCTCAGAAATGAGGATATTTTCTATTAGGCTGTTTACCAAAGGCCCTCCCAAAACCTTAAGTACCTAAAAAGGAGCACAGAGGTGCTCAGGGCTTTTTCAGGGTGTCTCAGCAGGTGCAAAAGGGCTTCCTGGCGCCGTGCTCGGCTTTTGATTTTTGTTTTGTGTGGTTCGTTATTTTCCACCTTAATTAAAACCTTTTGCTTTTTCAAAACACATCTAATCAAGCCATCTAGCAGTTATTAATATGCCATTTTTGAGAATCTGGGTGTGTGGGACCCTCGTAGAGCTGAAAACAGCTGGCTGTGAGAGAGTTCCAGCGGGAGGTGCAGGTGACAGAGGTGCTGCCTTGTCTCCCTGCAGATCCTGACGGGCGAGGACTGGAACGAGGTGATGTACAATGGCATCCGCTCCCAGGGAGGCGTGCGCTCAGGGATGTGGTCCTCCATCTACTTCATCATCCTCACCTTGTTTGGAAACTGTATCCACCGGGCTGCTGTGCTTTTAGTGCTGACAAACCCCATCTCCAGGGGCATCCCCCTCCCTGCTTGCTGCTCCTTCTTCCCCTCCCAGCTGAGGGAGACGCTCCACGCGGGTGTGGTGTCCCAAAGGCAGGGAAGGAGCTGTGGGGAGGGGCACTGAGGGCTCTTTCTGTGGGGTGGGTGAGGAGTTTGTGCCTTTGGCCGAGCTGGCGAGGAGCCACCCAGGCCCTCCCTTGGGAGCTGCAGATACACATGTCCTTAACACACGGCTTGTGCATCCTTAGCTGCTCTCAGATACTCTGCTGAATGTCTTCTTGGCCATTGCTGTGGACAACCTGGCCAACGCTCAGGAGCTCACCAAGGTACGTTCCTGCTGCTCCTTTGCCTTCTCCCGTGGAGTGAGTGGGGGCAAAACCATTTGGGCTTTGATTTAGGAAAGTGCTTAAACCTGCTGGTCTTTCCAGGAACACCCACGCCTCAAGCATGGCTTTAACTGTTTCCTCATCTAAACTCCCTAGTTCTGTTTGCCATCAGTCAGGGGGAGATAGCCCTCATCTGCTGGATGGGACCTGATATGGGCACTGTTATCTGCCTGAGCACTCTGGAGATGTGGAGTGGGAAGCACTTTCCAGTGGTGTCAATATTTATTCCCTATCTGCCTCCAGGGCAGCAGATGTGATTTAGGATGCAATTTAGGCTGGTGCTTAGCTGCTTTTAAGACCATGCTGGGGAATATTTGGGGAACGCTAAATTGTCAGGGCACCATCTGGATAACGGTGAGTAGGAGAGAGCTGTAAGGGTCATTGCCACTCTTTGGAGCAGACCACTGGTCCTGTGGTGCCCAGATTTTTGTGGAGCCCCTGCTGTTACTCATGTCCCTAGGGCTCACTGTGAGGCTTCCACACTGGTGTAAATCTATCCCGAAATGGGGCATGGTGCTGGTTTGCCTGAGGGGTGTCTGCAGGGGTCCTCCCACCGTGTGGGGGTGCAGATGGCACTTCCAGGGGCTGGTGCGAGGGATGGGAGAGCCCCACGGGTACCAGCAGCATCAGTTAAGAGGGCGCTGAGTTTTTGAAAAGGCTGAATGCTCGCTAATGACTCCTAATGACATTCTTTGCTCCGGAGACACAACCATACTCATTAAAGCAATCCGGTCTCCGACGGGGTCATTCATGGATGCCTTGCCTCCCACTCCGATTGGGGCATGCCTGTCTGGCCCCCGTGGCTGTGAAGAAGAGAGGGCTGAGCTGGTCTGCTCTGTCTGGGGTTGTCCCACCATGCTCAGCCCAGCTCTTGCCTGGAGTGGGCTGGGTTCAATTACTTAAGCAGCACCGATGCCTTGGGAAATATCTGGTGTAGTGGGAACCTGCATCCCCACAGCACAAGGGAAAATCAAGTGTCTCTGGAAGTGATGCCTTAAGATTTTAGCCTTTATATTTTTCAAATCCCGTACTGCATCGCTGGGTAACTCTGAACTCTCTATAAAGTGTTAGTTAATGTCTTCACATTTTGGTCAGACAAAACAATCCCTCTAGGCCCGAAATTCAAAGACAACTCACTGCCTCAGGCCCTGAAAAGTATAAACAAAAGTGAATTATGGGGGAGAAAACTGGGGGAATCTGACTTCATTACCTGAAGGCGTGATTGGAGTATTAGCCCCTGAGACGTAAATGGACCAAACTTAAAATTGTTTGAAAAACTCTTGACCATTGTCCAAACTACAAGAGGTGTAGCCCAAAGTGTACCTATTTTAAGGACTTAATTGGAGGCTTTTTAACTGCCCAAAGTGTACCTATTTGAAGGACTTTAAGAAATACCTACTTTATCCTCTTAACTCTAGCCTCTGTTCTAGGTAGCCACTCCAAGGCATCAGAAGTACACATCTCCCTCAATCCCTCAAGCTTTGGCATCAAGGGTTGCCCTACACATCCCTCACTGCTCCCCATGGCTGAGTTTTCCCTTGGAACCCCGACATTCCACTGAGCAATGCCCCTCTTTTCTCTGCAGGATGAGCAGGAGGAGGAGGAGGCCTTTAACCAGAAGCATGCCCTTCAGAAAGCCAAAGAAGTCAGCCCCATGTCTGCCCCAAACATGCCAGCTATCGAGTGAGTGACCCCCCAACACCACCCCGGTGACCCCCCGAGCCCAGCCAGGCTTGGAAGGGCACAGAGCTGCAGCAGAGCCTGGCATGGCTGGTGGGGGGGTGCTGCCAGCAAGGAAAAGGGATCCCCACCTGGGGTGACTCCCTCCCTGGGCATCTTCCTGAAGATGGGTGGAGGTCTAGGAGAATGCTCCCCATGGGCAGCAGTGCTTTTAGAGAGGTGACAGCGTGGGCATCAGCTCTCCAGGGAGGTCCTGAAATTGCCAACTTCTGCACCAAGCTGCAGCTTCTGTGCTTGGGCATGGCAAAAATATGCTAAAAGAGGCTTTCTGCCCCAAATATAGAGCTCAAGCACTCAGGGCTGATGGTAGGAGGCTGGGGAGGAGGAAGGCATCTCAAGTTATTCTTGAGGAGGGGTGATATTTGTTCCTGGGGAGTGTTTCTTCATGGCAGAGCTGCAGGAGAGCAGCCAGGGCTGGGGGAGAAGGGAGCAGTGGTGTCACAAATCCCCCTCGGGCTCCTTCCTTGGGAACGAATGCAGTTAGGAAAGATGGAGCAGGGTTTGTGAAACCATGTTTGATTGTACAAAAATTTGATTTGGGTGAGAAAAAAAAGCCCCAAACCACATAAACCTCCAGCATGGTGTTAAGAAGCCTTGTCTCTGCATTTCAGCAGGAGAAAATTCTGTTTTTGCCTTCCTAGCTGCCTTTTTTCTCTTTATTTTGCGGTGTCATATGGTCTAAATCACATAAAACTTTCAAAGTCAACATTGGAACGAGGCGTTTTGATTTGTTTCCCAAAACAGTACATTTCAGTACAGCTGAAGGGATTATTTTATTTTTTTTCCTCTTCTTCTTTTTTTTATTTTTTTTTTTTTTTTTTTATATAGAATCCCTTCCCAGGGAATTTTAGGTTTCGTTATGCTTTGAAACCCAGCCAAGCTTGTACATGGCAGAATCTCTTGCAGATTTGCTGAGAGAAACTGCTGTCTTCAGGCGAGTTCTGAGCTGGGGGGGTCAGAGGCAGCCTTGGGAACAGCCCCCTCCCTGGTTTGGCAGTGGTGGGATGCTGTGGTCCCCCATCCTGCGTGGTTTTAGGGGCAGCAGGAATGGGCCATGCTCATAAGGCTTGCCTGATCCCCCAGCAGCCATGGATTTTACCCTGGATTGGGGCTGTTGGGATGTTCGTGATAAATCCGTGTCTGCCCAAGTACTAGGGGGGTTTAGGGGACATGTGGTGGAGTCTGTGTGTTGGCTCCGTTTCTGGATACCAGTGGGAATGTGTTGGATAAAGTGAGGGAATAGAGCTGCGGAAGAGGCTGAGGAATAGGCAGATAGGAGAGAGGAAGCAGGGAAGATGGAATATATTAGGGCAGTAAAGGATTTGCCCACACTGCACACCCCTGATAGAGCTCTCAAGTCATTGTCAGATAGAGCTGGTTGGGAAAACAGATCTTTTCAACCTTTCCTTGTTGTTCTGGTGGCATTAACAGGGAGGTATTGATATTCATGGGGCTTTTTTCCAGCTCCTCCCACTCACCAGGACGGACTGGGGTCAGGGCCAGGCAGTATGATGATGCCACGGTTTGGGCTCGATGACACAGTCAGCCTCAGGCTTGGTGTGCTTTTGGTGGTGCTGAGCTTGCAGAGGGACGGTGGGGACAAGGCAGTGGTGGCCAAGGCAGAGCAGAGCTGGCACAGAAGGGACACTGGGAGCTCAGGGCCGGGCTCTGCCTTTGGCTGTGTGCGGACACCGACGGCTCCATTTCCATGCGGGTACCTGGCGCACGCAGCTCGGCGTGGGTGTCCCTGCCCATGGATGGATGGATGGATGGATGGATGGATGGATGGATGGATGGATGGATGGATGGATGGATGGATGGATGGGTGCTCCCACGAGGCCAGGGGTGGCATGGGAGCCCGTGGTGCCTGTGGAGCACTGTGTTTGTAGCCGGGTGCAGCCAGATGTGTGTGTGTGGGCACTGGCACACGTCCTGTGGATGCGTCTGGAGGCTCGGCCACTTGTCGTGGGGATGCTGTGGGTGCCTGCAGCTCCAGCCCTGCCTCGAGCCTGGCATTGAGCCCTTCCCATGCACGGGAATCCCTGGAGACCCTTATCACCAGCATGATTGGAGCACCTCTCCCGTGAGCTCAGGCTGGGAGGATTGAGGTTGCTAAGCCTGGAGACCTTAGAGCACCTTGAGAGGGACTTGTGACAAGGTGTTTTTTTGACAAGGGTAGGACAAGGGGGAATGGCTTCAAACTGTTAGGAAGTGGTCACAACAGCGAGCTTGCCAGAGCTCAGGAAGCGTTTGGACAGTGCTCTCAGGCACATGGTGGGATTCTTGGGGTTGTCATGTGCACGGCCAGGAGCTGGATTCAGTGATCCTTGCGGGTCCCTTCAAATTCAGGGTGTTCCGTGTTTGTATGATTGCATATTCTCAGGGCTGTGTTCTTGGAGCTGTGTGTATCCGAATCTTTTCTATGCTGACACAAAGGTTGAAGCCTGGAATCTCTCCAGCTGCTAAGTTGTGTGAAGGACCCTGCCAGCCCTGTTTAACTTGCTCTGTTTGGGGGCTGCTCAGGTGACAGGAGATCCGTGTCATCTCAACCTGGCCTTGTGCCTTGTGTTTGCTGGGGAACTTCACGTTCCCTTCTGTGCTCCTAGGGCAACATCAGCTCACGGGTGATGGCTCTGAGCAGCTCAGGGCTGATGCATTGCTTCCTCTTTCCAATTTCCACATTTTTCTCGGGAGAAGTGAATTTGGAGCAGTCTGAGACAGCTGTTAACTATCCAAGGATGTCTCGGAGCTTTTGAAGGACTGGAGCCTGCACTGCTCTCCTGGTGCGTGGCGTGGGGAAGGCTCCCAGGGCACGGAGTGTCAGCGTGGGCAGCCGTGACCAGCGTGCCCGTGGGGGCTGGCTGTGGACGCACAGGGCCAGGATGAGGCCGCTGCGCTGTTCGGCTGCCCAGGGAGGGGGGACAGCTCTCTGCGCTGCCCACACGAGTGGAAGGAGGGGATTGAACCCGTTTGTTTTTCCTCCGCAGAAGAGACAGGCGGAGGAGACACCACATGTCGATGTGGGAGCCACGCAGCAGCCACCTGTATGTGGGCGGCGGGGGCGCGTGTCCGTCTGTGGCTCCTGTGCTGTCTGTGCGTCCGCGGGGCCGGGGCACACCCCGCTCCCCTCCGGCCTGGCCGGCAGGGACGGGAGTGGGAGTTCATTGTGTGTGTGTGTGTGTGTGTGTGTATCCGTGTGCCCCCGTGCTCCCCTCGGGTGTGTGCCGGTCCCCCGTGTGCGCTGCCGTGCGGCGGCGCCTGTCGCTGGCTGCCCGTGGGTGTGCCGTGGGGTGTGAGCGGTGCCCGTGCCCGTGTGTGCTCCTGGGTGTTTCCCTGTGCCGCGGGGGTGTCGGGAAGGGCACGTCTGTCTTCTCCAGGGTGGATGTTTGTTTTACCACGCTGCAAAGGTTCCGTGGCATAGCCCAGAAGCCCGGTGCAGCTCCTTCCCCTCAGACAGTCAAAATCGCTGCTCCTCGAGCCTCAGGGCAGGCTTTCTACCCGGAATGTGCTGGGAGAGAGGCAAGGAGAGGTCCCTGGACGCAACAAAAGGGCTTGGCCTCTATTTAAGGCGTCCCCAGGCAGTCACACAAGAGGAAGGTGGTCCCTGCCTGTCTGGGATAGGGCAACCCAGGATGCTGGCTGCTCCCAGAAGCTGGACGTGCTGCCTGAAAGCTTCAGGGCAGCAGCGAGGCTGCTGGGGCTGGTCGTCCATCAGCCTGATGCGCTTTCTGAAGGGGCACAAGCACATTCTCAGCCCCTTTTCCAGCCCCCCACCAGCACCAGAGGGGACACTGAGGAAGCCTTAGCACAGCCTGTAACCCTGGCGGTGGCACTTCCTTCCTCCTGGGATTCCCAGATTAAATCCAGGGCGGGGACGGTGTGGGCAGCGGGGACGGTGACCCCTGGCTGTCGCCCGTTGCAGGCGGGAGCGTCGCCGGCGGCACCACATGTCGGTGTGGGAGCAGCGCACCAGCCAGCTGCGCCGGCACATGCAGATGTCCAGCCAGGAGGGCATCAACAAGGATGAGCCGCCCCTCATCAACCCCCACGCCAGCATCTTCCGCAGGAAGAGACCCGGGGAGGGTGTCACCCTGGAGAAATGCGCCGAGGAGCAGGGCAAGGGCGAGCGGCCGCTGGCCGAGGGACCCGAGCAGCCGGTCCCAGGGGCCAACCCCGGCGGCGGCGAGGACAGGACGTCGCCCCGGGCCAAGCGGGACGTGTGGCAGCAGAAATCTTGTCATGGGAACTGTGAGCCAGGAGAACAGGACGGGGCAGGAGGCAGCATCGAGGATAGGGCCAGGATGAGGCAGAGCCAGCGGCGCAGCCGGCACCGCAGAGCCCGCATGGAGGGGAAGGACACGGCTGGCATCCTGGGGAGCCGCTCGGCCAGCCAGGAGACGGGGCTGGAGGAGGGCAGCGCCGCCGAGGGGGCGCAGGACGGGGACCGGCGCGGCGACGTGGCTGCAGCAGAGGCGCTGATTCCGGGGGAGCCAGAGGCGAGCGGGGACTCCGTCAGGTTGGTACCTGCAGAGCGCATTTACCATCCCCGCAGCTCCTCATATTCTCTTCTTCTCCTACCCCCGCATCTTCTCACACCTCTTTTTCCTCCCCTGTCCCTACTGCAGGACAAACGGGGTCCCCGCGGGCGACGCCGATCTGATGGGGAGCGCCAGGAAGGGGAGCCCCCCACGCGCCGCACCCGAGCTCTCCCAGGGGAGGACGGGCAACCTGACGGAGCAGGAGTGCAGCAGCCCGGACACGAGCGAGCAGGCGCTGCTGGAGCCCAGCCGCACCGTCAGCCGCAGCGAGCCCGACCTCTCCTCCATCACCCCCAACACCGAGAAGGGCACCGAGAGCACGGCCATCATGATCGATGTGCACGACTCCGCTGTGGTACAGAGTGAGGACCCGTCTCTCTTTCCTGAGCCCCTCTCCCAGCCCTCCCAGGGGACCCAGCGGGGATGGAAAGCCGCTTGCGTGGCTTCTCCATCAGCTGGGGGGGTCTCCTTGCTGCTTCTTGCAGTACCTCCCTCCAGCACCCCAGTTTTGCAGGAGAGCCCGAATGTTGATGCACCAGCATCCCATGTCCCTTTCTCACTCCTTCCATCCACCCCTTCATCTGATCCATCATTTCCCCTTCCTCTTTGCCTGGGCAAAACTCCCGTGTTCCCTGTTTTTCCTGGAACATCTGTAGCCTCCGGCAGCTCACTGTCACTCAAACCCCTTAGCGGCACTCGCGCTGTCAAGGTGAGCTGCTTTAAACAGTGTTATTAATTAACCAGCAAGGTGAAAAGTGGCCTTGTTAAACCCATTTCATCTGCTCCATCCCAGCAGCTCGTGTGTGTTTTCTTCCTGCCTAGTCCCTCTCCCTGTGACAGCACAGGGATTCAGAGCAGGAATGAGGGGGGTGGCAGGGACACCCCAGGGTGTTGTCTGGGTGCAAGGCCGGGCAAAGGCTCTCGCTTTCCTGCAGTTAGCAACAAGACAGACGGTGAAGCCAGCCCCTTAAAGGAGGCCGAGACCAAAGAGGATGAGGAGGAAATGGAGAAGAAGAAGAGGAAGAAGGAAAAGAGCGAGACGGGCAAAGCGATGGTGCCGCACAGCTCCATGTTCATCTTCAGCACCACCAACCCGTGAGACCTTTTTCACACTGGGGCTGGGGAGGGCTGCAAGGGGAGCGACTCCAGACATCACCAAAAACAGGGAATCCCTGTGAGAAGGGAGCTGAGCATCTCCCAAACAGGCTTGATAAGCAGCCACGGAGTTCCCCAAGCCCCACATCGCTCTCCCTCTGTGGCAGCCACGCTCATGGCTCTCTCTCCCAACTGCTGATTGCTAGGCTGGGATTTTTATTCATTGTTTGTTACATTTACCTGCAGTTTTCTGCTGCTATGTAGCTCTTCCCCAGGTGCAGCAGCCTAGAAGAGTAAGCACCCCAATTTCTTAGGGACTCTCCCTGCCTGACTGTGGGGCTGAGACAGCTGAGAGGAAGGATCAACAAGCCCAAACACCCCTTGGGCTCCCTTCTTGCTCCTCAGGCTTTGCTGCCCACCTCCCCACCCTGGAAGGCGGCGATACGGGGTGGGCTTTGCACGTGTCCTGCCAGGGGCTCACAGCTGGGGTGTGGGCTCTGTCCCCGCAGGGTGAGGAGGGCCTGCCACTACATCGTGAACCTGCGCTACTTCGAGATGTGCATCCTGCTGGTGATCGCCGCCAGCAGCATCGCCCTCGCCGCCGAGGATCCCGTCCTCACCAACTCCGACCGCAACAAAGTGATTGCAACCCCCTCCCGCTCCCCCTCCAGGGCAGGCAGAGCTCCTGCAGGGGTTCAGCTCTGTGGGATCCGTAGGATCAGGGCAGCCAGGTGGTGGCACTTGCACTGTGCTGGGGAATCTGGCTTCTTCCCCATCACCTTCCATTATGAACCGTGGGACTTTGTGAACATCTCAGCTTCCCACACGAGGGGTTTAGAGCCTGGGGAGAGACCAGGATGCCTGGTCAGCTGTAAAGTGGCTTGAACCGAGGAGATCCTGCTACAGGCACTGGTATGGGGCACGTGATCCTGGCTAGCAGTATCATTTCCATCCATTTGCATGGGGAATGATTCCCTCCTGCCTGCACAGGCTGGGTTTGGGGCTGCCCTGAGCTCTTAGGGATGAGTGTGTGTCCCAACTTATCCTTTGGGACAAGCACACCAACGCTGTGTTCTCCCCTGAGCCAGGCAGGCTGCTGTAGCTGGGTCTGGGTGAGCACAGTTTGCTCAGCAGCAGCTGCAGAGCCCCTGTGGCCTCTCTCTGCAGGTGCTGAGGTATTTTGACTACGTCTTCACTGGTGTCTTCACCTTCGAGATGGTGATCAAGGTAAGAGCCCTGACAGGATGCAGCATCCCTGGGAAACAGCTTTGCAGTTCTGGTTCCAAGTTTAGATGGTGGAGACCTTAAAGTCTGGTTCTCAGCAGTGGTGGTCCAGAGTGCTCAGCACCTCCTTTATCAGCCTCGAGGCTTCTACAAAATACAAAGTCCTACACCCAGGACATTGGGATGTGTCTGCAGTGTCCCTGTCCCCCAGCTTCTCCCTTCCACTTGATGTCTCACCTGCTCATTCCCTGCCTGTTTTCCTCTCTGTATCTCCCCTCCAGATGATTGATCAGGGCTTGATCCTGCAGGATGGCTCCTACTTCCGAGACCTCTGGAACATCCTGGATTTCATCGTGGTGGTGGGAGCGCTGGTGGCTTTTGCCTTGGCGTAAGTGGTTGCTGTCCTTGTCAGCTCCCTGCCTTCCCTCAGCTGGGGTGGGAGAAGGATGCACACAAGGATGTGTGTTATGGCTACTAGACTCTGATTTCCCTTCTTATTTTATTTCTCTGCACCCTTCTGCTCTGCTTCTGGGATGGCTCCTGGCAGTGGTGTGTGCCTGCTCCAGAGATGTGTTTCTCCTTGTTTGTCAGAAGCTGGTGAGAAAGCAGGCAGAGAGCAGGGCAAGGCAAGCTGGAGGTGCTAGGATGAAGCTGGTGGAGAAAGTGGTTTTGAAACGGAGCAGAAGGGGCTGTTAGAGAGGGGGAAAATGGCCTAAAGGTGCCAGAGCTGGAGTTACACACCTGCTATGCATCTTGGGGTGCAGAGAGACAGCAAAAGCAGCAGCCTGCCAGGTGGAGCTGCCCTCTGAACATGTTTGTGCTGGCATTGGTACCCCTGGCTGGTGTCTTCTCCTCTGGTCAGAGGGGGCCATTGCTCTGGAGCCCTGCAGGAACGGGGCTGAGGCCGGTGAGGTTTGTGCCAGCGTCCTCTGTGGCACCGTGGAGAGGGCTGTGTGCTTGCCCTGCAGCATCCCCACTGAGCACTGCTTTGAGACTGGGCTCTGCTGCTGAGCTTGTGGCACCTGTGGGTACTGGGATGTCCATGGTGCCCATGCCATGGAGGGCAGGAGCACGCAGGGACGAGTTTCCTGCTGCTCTGATGTCCCCTGTGCTGCTGGCTGGGGCAGGGGGGGCAGTGAGCTCAGGGAGGGATGTGTGGTGCCGAGGTGATGCTCGCAGGGAAGGGGCATCCCCTGGTCCCCAGGGCTGTGCTGCCCCACTGGTGCCCAAGGAGGGAGAGGAGGAGAGGCTCAGGCTCCTTTGTCACGCTGTTGTTCTCTCTTTGTGCCTGTGACACTGGCAGCTGTGGCTGGTGACAGGGGAGGGCCTGGCAGCCACGCAGACGGGAGCCTTGGCCTTGTCCACAGCTCAGGTACCGTGCGGGGCTCTCGGGGTGGCCACGAGGTCCCTCGATGGATTACAGCCCGTAATCCATCCCTCCCATCTCCCCCCCCAGAGTGGGCAGCAGCTCCTGCTCCTGGTTCTCACCCATTTGTACCCCCCTGGCTCGTTGCTTGTGCCCTCCTCGCCCTCCTCACCCCATTCCTTGCCCGGTGCTTTCAGTCCCTGCTCTCTCCTTGGGAAGAGCATGGGAGAATTCAGCTCGCTCAGCACAGGGATGGAGCAGCCCCTGGGCAGGGCAGGGGGCTGACAGCAGACCCCGGCATAGGGCAGGGGCTTGGGGCAGATTTGCTGGCTGGGGACAATGCTCTGAGGCTCTGGAAGGCCACACAAGCCACCAGGAGGGTGGATGGAGCATCTCCAGGGTCTGGCTGTTCCCTCCTCTGCCAGGACGGCCCCTCAGAGCGTCTGGCAGGGCTCAAGGGCATCAGCAGCCTGAAGATGCACTGCGTGGTCTGAGGAGGAGGACAAGGGAACCTTTTCCTCCGAAGGCAGCTTCCATCAAGAATTTTGATGGCTGAAGGAGCACAGGTGGTTGGCTCAGCCTGCACCTGGGTGGAGGGGTGTCCTCACCAATGGACCGTGATTATTTGCTGTCCCTTGCCCTCATCCCACGAGGGTGGCACAATTCCTGCAGTGGCCCCTCCAGCTGGCAGCACCCAGCAGGGAGCATGTGAGGAAGCTGCCTGGCACCTTCCAGCCCTGCTTGCCACCTGCCTGCCTCCGCCCATCCTCCTGAGGGAAGGACATTCCCTCTGGGCATGGGGCAGCTGAATTCTCGAGGGTGAGCACCCCCATCGGCCGTGGCACCGGAGCCCTTCCCGTGGAGAAGGCCTTGGCATCTCCACACACCTTTGCAACCAGCACTGGTGTCTCCTGCTCTCTCTGGCAGCCGCAGCTGGGTAGACACTGAGCTGCTTGTGCCATGGGCAGGGCCTTTTTGTCATGTAAACCTGCAGGATTGTCCGTCTGCCCCGCCTCCAGCCTGGCTCCTGCCGGAGGAGATGAGCTCATGGCCTCGGGCGTGAAGGGAACAAAGGCTCCACGGTGATTTCCGATGGGTTCATGCATTATAAAACATTTATAAGATCACCTGCCTCTCCCCTCTGCAGCCCAGCCCCGCCACGGCCGCGGGAGCTGCAGGATATTCACCAGCTCTCCATGTCCCAGCCCGCTGCCCTCCCTCTCACCCTCCCTCCTGGTCTCCAGGGGAAAACTCTGGTGGTGGTGCTTCAGTCTGTCTCCTTTTGTTCTCCGTCCGTGAGATCTTGGATGTGGGACCAGGGCGGGGGGAGTGTCCTCCTTCTCCTCCTTCTCCTTCTCCTTCTCCTTCTCCTTCTCCTTCTCCTTCTCCTTCTCCTTCTCCTTCTCCTTCT
>VZUI01076415.1:0-10606 GCA_013401135.1 Cettia cetti
CCCGGGGCGGCGCGCGCGCTTTCCCATTGGTCCGACCGGCGGCGCGAGGCCATTGACGGGGGGGGGCGGGCAAGGGGGAGAGCGGGGGGGGAAAGAGAAGGGGCGGGGCCTCCGGCGGCGCGCGCGGGGATTGGGCGGGGCCGGGCCGGGACCATTGCTGCGGGAGGGGGGAGGGGCGCGACCACGTGGGGCCGCGGGTTGGGGAGACACCGGGACCACCGGGATCGCCGGCACGGAAAACGGGGTCACCGGCACTGCTGGTGCTTCCCGGCTATGCCCGGTGCAGCTCCGCCCGGGCGGGCGCGGGAAGCGGCGGCTGCAGCTCCGGCCACCGGAACCGGCTTGGGAGGAGCCACGTGCTCGGCGCGCAGCGGGAAGCGGAGCCGGCGCGGGTGTCCCGGGGCCGGGGGTGTGTCCCGGTGTGTCCCGGTGTGTCCTGCCCGGCCCCGCAGAGTCGCTCCGGGACGGGCATCCCGCATAGGCCCGGCGGCGCGTCCCGCGGGCAGATGGTGACCGGGCGGAGCCCCGGCCCGGTCAGCACCGGGCACCGGGGCGCGATTGAAGGACTCCCCGAGGAGACAACGCCACCCTGCACCGGCTCCGGTGTCCCCGAGTGACCCCTCACCGGGCTCGGGACGGGCACCGGGCCCCTCCGTATCCCGGTGTCCCCAACCCGGGGTGACACGGGGCACAGCCGAGAGATGCGGGAATGGGAAGGAAAAGAGGGGAAACGGGATAGCTGGAGAAGGGCAGGACAAAGCGCGGGTGACCAATTAACGGGCCGTAACGGCGAGTGGCAATTAGTGACACATCCCGTAAACACAGAGCGACAATTACCGGGACGCAGCCCCGGCCCCTCCCGCGGCTGGGAGGCACCGGGTAGGGCCGGGGTGAGCGCCGGGAGAGGCGAGCACCGCCCCGGGCGGGGGAGAGCCGGGCTCGGCCCTTTCATCATCCCTCGCTCCCGAAGGATTCCGGGTTCCTGGGAAAGGGACACGCTCCAGAAACGGGATCCGATGGAATGCGGGGAGAAGGGCGAGCCCGGCTGGGAGAGGGCAGGGTTAGACAAGATTTGGGGCAGAAATTCCTCCTTGGAAGAGGAGCAGTGGGACAGCTCCCCACGGAATGGTCCTGATCCCAAACCTTTCCAACCTCAAGGAATGTTTGGACAGGGATGCACAGGGTGGGATTTTGGGAATGTCCTGCAGAGCTGGATGATTCCTGTGGGTCCCTTCCGGCTCAGGCTATTCCGTGATTTATGGATTTAAATTGATTTAGGTAAGATAAAAGGAAGAAATTTTTCCAGTGAGGCTCTAAAAATGCCACACAGATTTCCCAGAGAAGCTGTGCCTGCTCCTGGATCTCTGGAAGTGTCCCAGGCCAGGCTGGACAGGGTTTGGAGCACCCTGGGATGGTGGCTGGTGTCCCTGCCCTGGCAGAGGTGGGAATGGGATGGCATTTAAGGTCTCTTCCCACCCAAACCATTCCAGGATTCCATGATCCCGGGAAAACCCTGGAGTAAGAAACCCCTGGGAGCAGCTGGCCCCAGCATTCCCATTCCAGCTGCAAACAGCTGCCTTGATCCACGGGCTGGGAGGTGATCCGGGCTCCAGGTGCTTCCCAAGCCCAGGACACGCAGAGGAGGAGCAGCTCCCAGAGTTTGGTCCCGTGGGGCCAAATCCAGGAGAATTCCCTGCCCAATCCAGCTGGAAGCTGAGGAAAAGCTGCCTGACAGGTACGTGGTGCCTGCAGGGCTCCCCATCCCAAACCGCCAGAGATTCCCCACAAATTGCAGCTGTTCCCTGAGGGAGCAGAGCTGGTGCTGGCCCTGAGGATGGATTTTATTCATTGCTGGGGAAATGGGTCCATCCATGGCTCTAGGGGATGTCTGGCATTCCCTGAAAAATCCAGGTTACAGGGAATGTCCACCATTCCCCCAAAAAATCCAGGTTACAGGGAATGTCCACCATTCCCCCAAAAAATCCAGGTTACAGGGATACAGAAACTGCCAAGGAGGGGAGGAGGGACAGAGCAGTTCTCCAGGCATTGATGGATCCCTCTTTGGATCCCTCTGGTGTCCCTGGTGGGAGCCTCAGCCCCAGGGAACGCTCCCAAATCCCGTGGGCAAACCCACAGAATTATGGAATGGCTTTGGGTGGGAAGGAGGTTAAAGTTCATCCAGACAGGTCCCACTGGCCCAGGGCGCTCCAGGCAGCTGCAATTCCCTCCTTGATCACCACAATTCCCTCATAAATTGCCCCCTGAGCTTCATCTCAGCCCTTTCCTCACCCCAAAATCTCCTCTCTCCTTGTCCTGCCCTTTTCCCTGGCATCATCACTTTGCCTCCAGCCATAAAAATAAAGATTTTTTACAGAAAGGACAGATCCCAAAGTTCCTTTAATTGGGATTTAAGCTGCTCTCAGGCCCATTCTGTTTGCTGCTGGGGTTGTTTCTGTGCCTCTCCCAGCTCTGTGTGGATCCCACACGGATCCCCCGAGCCCAATCCCTGCTCCCTCCGGGGTTATTTTTATTTTGTCCGTGTGCAGGGAGCAGAAGGGAAAGTGGCTTAGTCTGGGGAAAGGGCTGGTGCTGACAGCAGGGAAACGCCTGAATTCCCAAACCAGGCTCTGAATTCCCAAACCAGGCTTGTTCCCAGCTCCAGCCTTGGGAATGCAAGTGGGCAAGAGCTCAGAGCCTCAAAATTCTCATTTTGGGGGTGTTTCCCCACCCTGAAAGTGTTTCCACAATGTTATTCCATCAAATTTTCCCTGTTTAATACAAGTTTTTCTGAGTCACAATAGAATTTTTTTCTTTCCTTTCTCTGCTAAATCCAGTCCTGGGCAGTTCTGGAGTGCCTGAGGGTGTTTTTTATTCAGATTATGTGGGCTCTGCTCAGGGTCTGTGAGTCTAAACTCTACCCCTGGTGGCACAGGAGGGGTCCTCTAAGTGCTGTCCTCTCACAGCTTTGGGTCTTTTCAGGCTCAGATAAACCCAATTTTGGGTCCTTTCAGCTTTGAAATAAACCCAGCTTTGGGTCCTTTCAGCTTTGAAATAAACCCAGCTTTGGGTCCTTTCAGCTTTGAAATAAACCCAGCTTTGGGTCCTTTCAGCTTTGAAATAAACCCAGCTTTGGGTCCTTTCAGCTTTGAAATAAACCCAGCTTTGGGTCCTTTCAGCCTTCAAACAGAACACAAGGTGAGGACGTGAATTTCACATTGACATTTTTATTAACGCCAACTGTTTTAAATCTTTTTATTTTGTACTCTTTTTTTTTTGTTGGTTTTTTTTTGGATTTTTTGTGGGGTTTTTTTGTAATCCTTTTTTTTAACAATAGCACAAAAAATGCCTCAAGGGGAAGCAGTCTGACAAGTTAAATCTGATGACCTTCCAAAAAAATTAACAGTTAAGCCACGCCAAATACGAATTCCTGTTAAAGAAAATAAGGAAAAAAGGGAGGAAAAACAAACAAAAAAGCTGGAACTCCAACCTTTGTATATTAGAGGGTGGCTGGTTAGTAGGACCACGCTGCTTTGGGAGGGGATGATGGCACAGCTTCATCATCATCATCATCATCATCACTGATTTAAGGCTTCTGAATCCAATTTTCCACTGAAATCATGGAGAGGAAGGGGAAATCTCCTGGGAAGGAGGAGCTGGGAGCAGCTGGATCCTCTGGAGAAGGAGGGCAGGGCAGCCCTGCCCCAGCAGCAGCAGCAGCCCCCACGTCCCCCTGCACGGGGAGAAGGGGCCACGAGGAAATGGGAAACAAAATCAAACTGCACCAACCTTTCTCTTTTTAATGTGGCTGTGAGGAGTTTCCTTTACAATCCCGATCTCTCCACGAAGGACATCAGCAAGAGGGGATGGGGGAACCCAAGAGAAACAGAACAGGGGGGGTTGGGGTTTGGGGGTTTTTTGTTGGTTTTTTTTTTGTGTTTATTTTTTTTTGTTTGTTTTGTTTTTTTGCTGAGAGGTAACACAAAAGGGAAAGGGGGAACCCTACTATCCTTGGGGTGGGGAGGGGTTCAGGGACATCTCACCAAAACCTTGCACAGGTTCTGTCAAACCACACCTGCCTGGCCCAGTGACCTGATCCACACAAGGCTGAGGCCCCACTCCTGCCTCAGGCTCTTCACTGACCTAAACCCCCCTGGTTTCCTCTTTTTTTGGGGGGAGGGAGGGTGTAAAAAACAGAACATCTGTCAACAAGAGTGTCAGGAAAGGGGATGGGGGGGTGTTAAATATTTTAACCACTGACAAGGCTTGAGGAAGTTTCACAGTTTTGTTATGCTCTATTTTATTACTATCATATTTACAGATTTTTCTTTTTTTTTTTTTTTTTTTTTGTATTTTTGTGGGGTTTTTTTTCTCTCTCTCTCTCTTTCTGCAGAATCGCTGAACAATTTTTGTTGTTGCTGCTGTTGCTTTTTCCCCCGAACAGAATTTTTCCCAAATTCTTGGAGTGTGTGAGCAGGAACCGGTTAAACTCTACATTCACGGTCCAATCCCCATGGGCTTGAGGAGGAGGAGGAGAAGGAGGAGGAGGAAGAGGAGGAAATAAACCAAATTAAAAAAAAAAAAAAAAAAAAAAAGGGGGAGGGGAAAAAAAAAAAAACCAAACAAAACTCCCAAATTCTTGGCATGTGGATCAGCGGTGGGGGGCTCCTCCCTGGTCCCCTGGGCTGTGCTGGGGGCCGGCGCTGGCGCTGGGGGCTCACACGGGGGCGGGCGGGGCCCGGCGCTGCTGCAGGAAGTGCTGGATGCTGTCGGCATCGCGCCGCAGCCACGCCGCGTTCAGCAGGATGTTCTCGCAGCACTGCTGCACCGTGCGCTCGGCCGACGGCGCCGGGTGGCTCTCGAAGAACGCCTGCAAGGGACAAGGACACGGCTGGGAGGCGGCTGGGGAGGGTTGGGTGTGACCGAGCCCTTTGGTCATGCAGGAATTTGGGTGGGGAATTGCCCCGAAGGGCTGGGATCGACAGCCAAAGTCGTGGGTTGGGGGAAATTAAAAACCACCCGGTGCCAGCCCCAAAAGGTGCCAGCCCCAAAAGGTGCCAGCCCCAAAAGGTGCCAGCCCCAAAAGGTGCCAGCCCCAAAAGGTGCATCAGGGACCTGCAGGGATGGGGAAACACTTCCAGGGATGGGGTGTCCAGCTCCTGGCCCTGCCCAGGATGATCCCGACAATCCCAGCCTGTCCCTGAGGGTGTTGTCCAAATGTTCCTGCAGCTCTGGGGCTCACAGGAATCATGAGGCCCTGCTCAGACACCCCAAAATGCCACCCTGTCCCTGGTTTGGACATTCTCCAATAACTTCAGACCAACTGTGGCACCCAAAGCTGCCCCTGAGGTGAAGCCACTCTGAAAACCTTTCAGGGCATTCCCGAGTTTCCAGCATGGTTGGGAATGGCAAAATCCCTCCTTTTTCCTGCTAAAGGAGAGCCACAGAGGCTTTTCCATGGAGCTGCTGCCTGCCCCTTCCAGGCATTTCCAGGATGGGTGGGATGGGCAAAATGCCTCAGTTTTCCTGCTAAAGGAAAACCACAGGGTTTTTCCCATGGAATTGTCCTTGCTGCCAGGGACACCTCCAGGAGCTGAGCCAACCCCACAGGCAGCAGCTCCCGAGGATATTTTGGGATATTTGGAGCAGAAAGGGAAGCCTCCAGGCCCTTTGGCACAGCCCTGGTGCCACTCTCAGGTTTCTTCCCAGGCTGGACAGTGACTTCCAGGCCCAGTTTGGCTGGACAGTGACCTGCAGGGGCAGGAAAGTGACCTTCAGGTCCAGTTCAAATGGACAGTGACCCTCAAGCCCAGTTCAGATGGACAGTGACCCTCAGGACCAGTTTGGAAGGACAGTGACCCTCAGGCCCAGCCTGGATGGACAGTGACCTCCAGGGGCTGGAAAGTGACCCTCAAGCCCAGTTTGGAAGGACAGTGACCCTGAGGCCCAGTTTGGAAGGACAGTGACCCTGAGGCCCAGCCTGGATGGACAGTGACCCTGAGGCCCAGCCTGGACGGACAGTGACCCTCAGGCCCAGCCTGGATGGACAGTGACCCTGAGGCCCAGCCTGGATGGACAGTGACCCTCAGGCCCAGCCTGGATGGACAGTGACCCTCAGGCCCAGTTTGGATGGACAGTGACCCTCAGGCCCAGTTTGGAAGGACAGTGACCCTCAGGCCCAGTTTGGAAGGACAGTGACCCTCAGGCCCAGCCTGGATGGACAGTGACCCTCAGGCCCAGCCTGGACGGACAGTGACCCTCAGGCCCAGTTTGGAAGGACAGTGACCCTCAGGCCCAGTTTGGATGGACAGTGACCCTGAGGCCCAGTTTGGACGGACAGTGACCCTCAGGCCCAGCCTGGCCAGGCAGTCTCAGGTTTCCTCCCCGAGGAGCTCCCTGGGGCTGCTGTGACATTTTGCAGGGGAAGCCCAGCCAGGAGTTCTCCCTGGCTCCCTCCAAGCAGCTTTTCCCAGGATTTGGCAGATCGCCTCACGCTCTGCAAGGTGACACGGAGGCTCAGACACAGGAAATTCTCCACTAAAAGCTTGGGAATTCGCTTGGAAAAGAGCTGGGATTTAATTAAGGGTGGTTTCTGGCTCAGTGTTTTGCAAAAAAATTAAAAATAATTAATTATAATGCAAAATTTCTCTGTAAAATAATTTCTGCCATTAAATCTTTAGTAAGAAAAGTCACTAAATGATAAAAAAGGGCAGAGCGTGCTCAGGGCATAGCTGACCTTTGGAATAAAAATTCCTTCTGAGTATTTTCCTAACAGGAAAATGCTAATTAACAAATAAACAGCCCTATTTCAAAGTTTCTTCTTCCAGCATGCTCTTGGAAAAATGTGGGGAAAGAATAAATGATGAAGCCCACACTCACTCTCTGAGCTCTACCAATGCTGGAAATTGGAATAATTCTGAATATTTAAAAGTTTTCTTTTTTGGGGAGGCTCAAAGCTGCTGCCAAACTCATCTGGATTTTATCAAAGTTGAAATGAATGAAGCAGAATTCAGTGGAAATTCCAGATTACTTCCAAAATGCGGATCTAAGGCACTTCAATAATATTTTACCCAACCTAAAGAGGGGCGGTTTGGGGACAGAACAACAAAATCCACCGGGATTTGACTATTCCAGCCAGTGCACCCCAAGTTTATCAGTGATTATTTAATAAATTCTGTAATTAAAGCTTCTTACCTTCACTTCTGCAGCCATTTTATCATTTGCAAATCCATCCACTGTAAGCTGAAGGGAATTAAAAAAAAAAAAAAAAAAAAAAAAAAAAAAAAAAGCAAGAACATTAAAGGTGAAATTCAACATTTCCAGTCCCAGATGTGAGGGAAGGGCTTTTCCTCAGGGCCCCACGTACCTTTATTAATCTGGATATTAAGAATCCACCTTGGTATCGATTATAAAGCTCCTCCCAGTTGTCCCTTACAAATTTCCAAGCAGCTTTCCTGCCCTGCTTGCTGCCTCCAGCCACTCCTCCAATCACTGACACAGTGTCCTGGGGACGTACCTCTTCCTGGGGAGGGAAATATTATCAATATTCTACATTTTTCCAACAACTCCAGCACCTTGGGTTTAGATTCTAGGCATTTCTACACCCAATCTGTCAATTACAGCATTTTTTTTTAACCCAAAAATTCAATGTACAACTCAAAGATCGAAGGAAAAGCAAATCCCTGAGTTATTCTCAGGTTACACCCACAAAAAAAAAATCTTTACTAAAAAAAGGAAAGATTTAGAGAGATCATTTTGGCTCTTTGGTAAATTGAGAGGTAAAAATGCATTTTGGCTTCCTGGGAATTGGTGCTGGAAGAAGAGCACTGCCAGGAAAATTGGGATGAACTTCCAGAACACCAGGAAATCAACTGCTCTGAGCACAGAAAATCCCCACAGCAGGTGCCTCCAAGCAGTTTTCTTCTTTTGGGACCAGTTCATTCAGGGGTTTTTTTCCTATTTGGAATCAGCTCATTCAGATGTTTTTTAATTTGGAATCAACTCCCTCAGATTTTTGGTAATTTGGAAGAAATTTCCTCAAATTTTTGTTAATTTGGAACCAACTCCTTCAGATTTTTGGTAATCTGAAAAAACTCCCTCAAATTTTCATTAATCTGGAAGCAACCCTCTCAGATTTTAGTTAACTTGAAACAAACTCAGATTTTTCTGATTTTAGAACCAGCTCATTTAAGATTTTTGTTAATTTGGAACCAACTCCCTCAGATTTTTGTTAATCTGGACCCAGCTCACTCAAATTTCTGTTAATTTGGAACAAGGTCTCTTAGATTTTGTTACTCTGAACCAACTCGCTCAGATTTTTCTTAATTTGGACTCAACTCACTCAAGAGTTTTCTTAATTTGGACCCATCTCAGTCAAATTTTTCTTCATTTGGAACCAGCTCACTCGGATTTTTCTTAATTTGGAACCAACTCACTCAAGACTTTTCTTAATTTGGAATTTCACCCCAAAAATTTGAAGACACAACTCAAAGCTCAACCCACGAAGAGAATTCCTGCAGTTTTAGCTCACCGTGAGTGCTCTCCCAGGGTCATTCCTGAGGGAATATCCCAAAGGAAGGGGCAGTTTTGCCCAGGAACTCACTGAAAGTGCAAAGGTGAGAACTTTTTGGATCAGCTCTGGCTGGGAGATGGCTCCGAGGACACGCTCGATCCGGTTCTTCTCCTCCTGCATGTCGGCCTGCTTGTGCAGCTGCAGGGGGAAACACATCCAGATATCAATTAATAAATTAATTCTGCACCTAATGAGCCCTCTGTGGGTGCCAGAGCTGCTAATTACTCATCAAACCAAATCAGGGACAAATTAGCCTCGCTGGTGGCTCCATTAATTCCAAGGAATGGCATCAGGAATAAATTGATTTTCACTGGTTTATAAAAAGGTCAAGCAGGACAGGGAGAAATTCCCAAAGGAATTTCACAGCACGATCCAGGATTGGGGATGGGTGTGGAGAAATCCCAGCCCAGAGGGATTTTTAGGAGGAAATGTTGGATTTTGGAGAGTGAGCACCCACCTTCAGCATGGTGTCCAGAGTGGAGCTGTCCCCATGCTTCAGCACAGTCACGTAGACCTGGGAGAATACCAGGAATTACTTCCAATAAAAAAAAAAAATCATCACACTTTGGGAAATGCAGCAATTTGTCTGGAACTGGGATGGAATTCCCACATCTGGAAGCACCAGCACTGCTCCCCCCTGTGTTTTAACTCTGCATTGTAGAGATGCTTCAACACTTTCACACTTTCCTCCATTTCAGGAAAACTTGGGCAATTCCAAAAGTGGGGAAAAACCCACCAGGATGCCAAAAAGAGGGATCTCCACCCTACCCTTTGGAATTCACCTGCAAAGGGGGTGGGGACAGATTTTGAGGACCCCAAACCCTCCCCCCCCAGGACCTACAGGACTCCTCAGGTCAGCAGACAGGATGTGCTTCCCTTCCACGTGCTCCTTGAACCGGCGCCGGGCCTCTTCCAACGTCGCCTTGTGGCCGGCTTTTCCCAGTTTTCCCAAAACCAGACCCCTCAGGAGGGCATCTAGGTGACCTAGGGGTGAGAAAAAAATGGAAAAATGCCTTACTGACCCCTAAGATTTCCAGAATCCCCTAGCAGAAATTATCCACAAATCTCTTGATTTATTGATGCTCAAGATTCCCAAACTGGAATTTCCCAGCAGTTTTCCCCTAAATCTCTGATTTATTGACAGAGGATTCCCAACCCTGTAACTGAATTTCCCAGTAGCTCTCCCCCAAATCCCTGATATTGACACGCAAGATTCCCAGCTCCATAACTGAACTCCCCAGCAGTTTTCCCCCAAACCCCTGACGACCTACTGACACTCCAGATTCCCAACCCCACAGCTGGATTTCCCAGCAGCTTTCCCCAAACCCCTGATGATTTCCCCACCCCACAAGGCTCCCATCCCCAGCAGAACTTTCCTACCCTCTCCAGGTTTGGGGTCCCAGCCCAGCCTCTCCCCGATGGGGGAGAAGACGTCTCTGACGAACACCTGGATGTCCTCGTAGAAGTCCGTGTGGGACAGGAGCGTGGCCAGGATGCCCAGGTTGCAGCTCAGGTCGCTCCACACAGTGTAGTTGGGCTCATTCACAAAAGCTTCCATCACTTTCAGCACCTCCACAGTGCTGATGATTCCAGCTCGGGCCTGGGGAAGAGGAAAAAAAGGATTAATCCCATTTTTTAATAGCTGAAGAATTTATTTGATTGATTATTAGGAAAACATAGGGACTAATCCCATTTTTAATAACTTATCAATTTATTTGATTGATTATCAGGAAAACAGAGGGACTAATCTCACTTTTAATAGCTCATCAATTTATTTGATTGAGGGTTTTGCTCCAGTCCTAAAGGACTTTATCCCAGGGGGGTTTCACCCCTGCCCCAGGGGGGTTCACCCCTGCCCCAGGGGGGTTTGCCCCAGCCCCAGGGTGGGTTTGCCCCAGCCCCAGGGGGGTTCACCCCAGCCCCAGGGGGGTTCACCCCAGCCCCAGGGGGGTTTTACCCCAGCCCCAGGGGGGTTTTGCCCCTGCCCCAGGGGGGTTTTGCCCCTGCCCCAGGGGGGTTTTGCCCCTGCCCCAGGGG
>VZUI01076418.1:0-71392 GCA_013401135.1 Cettia cetti
ATGACTCCACACACACACACACAAAAAAAAAAAAAAAAAAAAAAGTATGCAATCTGGGTTTAGAAATGTTGCAATTAAAAATATGCATGCAATGTGATTTTATTTTTTTTTTTTTTACAAGCAAGGCGACATTTTTTTGGAGTGTTGATTACTTTGACGTGGGGAGACAAGAACGCTGGTAAACCAAGGAGGCAGTGTGAATTAAAATTCTATGTCGTTGGGTTTTTTACTTCCTTTTAGTGATGTAAAACTGTAAGCAATGATGTTGCACTGTTTGCGTGTGCAAGATGTACTGATACTCATGGGAAGAGGATCTCACACATTTCCAAAGAACTGCTGGAATTTCCTTCAAGCACGACTTTAGGTCAGATTTAGGAAAAAATGCAATGTGTTTTCCAGTTAATGGAAGAAATACAGACTTTTTTTTAAAATGTGTTTTCCATCATGTTCCTAGGATGCTTTTCCATAATGTCTATATGTGGGATCAGTTTCTTTGTTCATTATCTGTATTAGAAAATTGCTTGTGTCCGACATATGCATCAGCATTGAACTTAACTTGGACAGAAGTTAAATTTCTTTTGACAAGAAGTTTATCTTACATTGTGTTAACTGTGTTACTGTATTGTGTGGGATGCTACCCATGGATAATGAAAGGATTTGCTTCTGCAAAATTATTGGACTTTAGCTTTAATGGACAGAACTTGTTTTTGATCAGTGCCTAAAATTTCCATTGTTCCAATAATCCTCTACCAGCCAGAGAGGATAACAAATGCAAGCAGTTATCTTCACATCATCAGACTTTCCCTGTATAAAAGGTTCCACTAGTCGGTTTTGTTTTGCTAACCTACTAATTAACCCATTGATTTCTACATTTCTTGACTTACCCAGATAAATATCCTCTGCCTGTTGTAATGTTCTGCTAGTAAAGTAATTGTGAATCTCCCCAATACTCCATGAGGAGCTCCTTACTTTACCTCTCAGACTCTCAGTGGATAGGAGAGATTTTTCAGCTGTCTCCTCGAAATGTGACCTTTCTTGAAGTCTGGTGTTGCTTAATGACTGGGAGACCCACAGGGCTGACCGCAGGATGAATTATGCATTCTCCTGCTCTGATTGTGTTGGAATTAGAAAGCAGGAGCTTGGGGGGGGGGGAGGAGGGGGGACAGATCAGTCTTGTAATCTAAGAAATATTGCTGTTCTTCTGGGTTGCAATGCATGAAAGATGCCTTTATTATTATTATTGTTAAGAAATGCTGCTTATCATTTGCACAGCAGATTTGTAGATACCTGCGAGTAACCAGTGTGAAAGAAATGGCAATGGTACTCGGGTTGTTTCAGTGTTTCTTGTCCTGTAGGTGTGTATCTTTTTAAAATCAAAGAAAGCAGCAAGTAATTTAAGGAATTCTCCCTGGTGATCAATGTTAGTTGAGATACTTGGAAACCCATGCCAAGCAGCATTCCATTCAAAAGATGCCAGCTACAACCTGGCCAGCCTTTTTCTTCCCTTGCATGCAACACATTTCCCAGTGATTGAGCTGCCTATCTGAAGTGGCACAATCTACTTGAAAAACAGCAAGAAAACTTAGGCATAGCTGTAGTTGCATACACTTCTGGCACCAGCCTTTGACACCTTCTGCCAGTTTTTTTTGGTGACACCTTCAAATATGTTTTAATCTTTTTTTTTTCTTTTTCTGCCGTCTGTTTTTGAAGGAAATCAGGCTGCCTGATGGGGAAGAGTGCAGCTGCATAATTGCACGTTTAACAGCTGGGGGGGAAAAAAGGGTGCTTGCTGGTATTTCAGTTGCTGTAATCTTAATGCATTCAGAGAGGTGTTGAAGGTGATGGCATCCCTTTAAATATCCACTTGGGTTGGAAAACACTGGATTGGTGACAGGGACATTTGGAGACTTCAAGGGTGGAAGGCATGGCTTGCACCTACAGAGATACTTGCTGAAAAACAGGCGTACTGAGATCCTGATATGTTTGCCAAGAGCAACAGCCAAACTTGGGCAGCTGGTTTAGCAATTAAATAATGTTTTTGTTTTGGACAATGGGTTTATCGTAATGAATTAGCCGGTGGACTAGTCAGAGTGGCAAAGGGATTTGTTTTTGATTCCCCAACCATGCAGCATACGAGCACCGGGCGCGTACTTCCCAGCAATGGAAGTGCAAGGAGCATTTCACGTGAATTGTCTGGGAGTGGCAGCATGGACACTTGTGTGTCCCTTGTGTGTACCCCCCAGATTCTTGTAATCTCTTGAAAATAGAAACGTGATGGATGGTATAGCCTGGGCACGGGATAAGGAAATACATGGTGCCTTGTGCTTAGAAGTTGGCGTGTGGCTCATGCAAAGTCATTTTAGAATAGTCGGGGGCGGTGGTGGGAGGAGGGAGGAAAAGAAATGCCTTCGGGGGGTTGGGAGCCAGCGCGTGGGCGTGCGGCAAGCCGTCCTCGCCAGCCTCCCGCTCCTCTCACTCACCTCTGCTCCGCGCAGCCTGTGCAGAAAGGAGCTTTTCCTTGCTCGGAGGTAGCAGGAATTTTTTTCACGTTTCTTTTTTTCTTTCAAAAGGGCATTATGCGCAGGATGCTCTGTTCTTGGCAGCTTGCCCGCTGTGTGAGGGGAGAAAGCGTGCTGGTTTGGTCACAGTGCAGATAGCCAGTGTCAAAGCCAGTTAGCATTTGCAGGGCATCCTTTCCTTTTTCTCTTAAATAAAACCTTTTTTAAATTATTTAGCAGGCAAATTTTCTTTCACCAAACACAATCACTTTCTTAAAACTTATCTGGGGAGAAGCAGACTTTTCTTTGTAGAGCAGTTTGGGGCTGCTGGATAAAAGCTGCTTGTATGTGAGAGGAGAGTGGGAGTTACATGGGAAGATGTTGTGGATGCATAACCATTAGCACCAACTTTGATTATGAAATGTGTGTTCAAAAAATAAAAGCAACCATAAGCACTTTGCAGTGCTTAGGAAGGGGCCTAGAAGCAACATCTGTTCAATATGTTAAAAGATGCTTGAAATCCCTATATCTCACTTGCCAGAGCTGAAGGGAAGGCAGCAGCTTGAGACCTAGGTTTGGGAGCAGGGTCCTGGCAGGAGCTGCCTGGCCAGTGGGTATCACAGGCAGCTGCCTTTCATCATCCTCTGCAGAGTGATCAAAGCACTGTTCTGGAACAAGCTGGGGTTTCTGCTTTTCCTTCTCATTTCCAACTCAAGATTCTTTTTCAACAGTCAATACCCCTGTGTCATGTATCATCTCTCTGATCTCCCCTCCATGGTGTCCACCCTCCTAAGCTCTTGTACTGAGAGTCACTGTATGGGGTGGGGGGTAAGAAAGGGGGGTCAGCATATAAGGCCCTCCATGGTTAGTCACCATGATTTTTGCTGGGCTGGGTTTTATTGCTCTTGAGCTCATGTATGTCACCTTTGCTTCAGAGGGGTTCTGGGAGTTTTCAGAAAATGGGTGCTCCTGTGTGTAAGAGATTATTAAGGGAGGCACTTATGCCAAATAAAACGTGGGTTGGAAACACAGATATTTGACAGTTGTGGAATCACATGTGTTTCTGAAAGTCAGAACCATTTAAATGGGAGTGAGCATGTGCTTGTGTCCAGCCTCTCTAGTGGCTTTGTGCAATGAACCCGGGATGGCTGCATCCAGGTGGAGGATGGCAGACCAAGATCACCCCTAATGTAAGAAGCCAGGTTTCCCCAAATCCTGCGGCAAGTGATTTCCCTTGGCTTAGGCTTGATGTGAAGCAAACTGGCTGAAATCAGTTGTGGGAGACTTTTTCATTTCAGGTGGTTCCCCTGCTTATTTGCTTATTGGCAAGGGATGGTTCACTGGGTGCTGCCCCCTCGGTGAGGGCTGAAGTCCCTTCTCTGGGTGTCAAGAGTTTGGTCACTTCACGTGCCTGTCCCCCCAGGGAACACAGCGTGAGCCTGAGGTGCAGTGCTCCTCCATGCCAGGCTCGTCCCAGGAGCAGCAGCTCTGCCAGGACCAGTCAGGGTTTCTTCTAGGGTTATCAGGAGATGCATCAAAAGATAATTTTTTTTAATGGAAATTAGACTTCATTCCAGCTGAGGGTAATTGAAGCAGTGGTAATGGTCTGAAAGTAAATGAGATTCAGCTCTGTAGACTGCAGCCACAACTTTCTGTTCTGCTTGTGTCACGCTTCTTAAAATGGCATTCATTCCTAAATCTGGCCCTAAAGCTCTGTTACAAAGTGCTGTGTTTGTCTCAGGAGACAGGAAAAGATCACACTTTAATTCATTCTCTAGCCCTCGTCTCCCATCTCCTTAAGGATTCCCTGAACCTGCAGGCTGAATTTCCCAGCCAGGTTTGTCCCCATGGGAAGCCTCCTGACCCCAGTGGGATTTGCAAGAGAGCAAAGAGTCCATCTCATCCCATTCAGATGGAACAGCCCTCCAAAGCAGCTTGCAATTTCAGGCTGAATAATCTGTCACTCCAGCAATGCATCTCTACCAGTCACAAAGAAGAGAGGAATCTCTGCAGGGGAAATTTCCATTGCTGACACCTGCTGGGTTACCACTGGACTGTCCAGAGTGGAAGATGGATGCAACTGCTGAGCCTGTCACAGGGGAGGATCTCCCTGTATCTCTTCTGACAAAATGTCTTGGTATACACGGGGTTTGCCAGATCTGATCTGCTCAATCACACCAGGTGTGATTTCTCTTCTCTTAGGTCTCCTGATACTTGACTCTGTCTTTTGTGGCCCCTACTGGGGGCTGTTGGCAGGCTGTTCTCATGGTGTGTGCTGTAGCTTTCCAGAAGTCCTGTCCCTTAAGTGAGGCAAGCTGTTCTGAACTGATAACACCAGAAACAGCTCAATTTACTGAGTGTTTGCTTTTATGGGTGTGATTCAGAAGGCACAGTTTGGAAATGAGGGTGCACTTGCTAGCCATTTCCAGAGCTCTAATTTGTTGCAGGACACATTCAAAGATGATCTTCCTTAGCATTTGACTGAGCCATCACCTTCTAGGCACCAGGGGCTTCACAGCCAGGCATTGGTTAGTCCCATTTGTGTTGGGACACTTTGAATTAGCTGTGCCAAGCTTTGTTTTCAGATGCTTGATGCCCACTGCAGGTGCTGGGGTCTTCTATGTATCTCTAATGGCTTTGACAGCTTTTTATGCTTGGTGAGGAGACATGTTTCTAACAAAAATGCTTTGTGCTGGTTGCTCAGTTCCAAGAAAGCATTGCAAAAATATTTTGGTGGAAGTTCTGATATCCTTAAGCTGTATGCGTGCAAAAGTCCAGGCTGACTATTGAATATTAATGACTTCTCAGGGATAAGTGCACCTTGAGGTGGAGTAGCCTCAGACAGAAAGATGAACTGTGAGTGGCATGTGAGTACCACGAGGGGATTAATGCTGTGCCTGCTGTTTGCCATGCCAGCACACTCCCTGTGACATGCCTGGTGTTCAAATGCAGTGGGGCCTGAGGAAGATGTACAGGTGCTGGGACAGAGCAGTGCTGCAGGCTGAGCTACTCAAGGCCAGCCACCACTGCCATCTCTCTCTGTGACCGTGACATCTCTGTGCCAGGTTCTGTGCCTCTGGCTGCAGCCTGTGACTGGTGTGCTGTGGATGCCAGTTTGTCACTGCTTGTCTCCTCTCTTCCCCCATCTCACCCTGCTGCCCATCAAGCCATGGAGATGCCAGGCTCCTGCTCATGATATCAGCCTATATTTAAACCCATTTCTTAACTGGTAGTCAGAAGTGGGTGAAAGGAGAGGGAAAAATCCCTGACTGGAGTAGCAACAGTGACAGGTCACAAAGACATCAGGGTGGTCACCATCAGACTTCTCCAGAAGCTTGGCTTCTCACAGCTGGTGGCTCCCACCAAGTAAAAAGACAAGGGCTCTTCCAGCATTGTCACCCAGGTGTCCCTGTGGCTCCTGAGGAGGAGGTTGCCCAGCTGTGTTCCAGACAGCCCTGCTGCTGCTGGCTGAACCCATCTGCACGTGCCCTGGTTGTGCCAGGACAGACCGTGCCAAGGTAAGCTATGGGCTGCCTGTGAGGAAGTGGCAGCCTGTCCTGGCAGAGCAGGGAAAACCCTTCAGCTTAGAAAAATCTTTGCCACCTGAGGTTGATATTTTATAGCCTCTGAAACAGTGATTGATTTGTGCTGGAAGTCTTGCGCTTAATGTTGCTTTTCCAGCTCTCTGGAGGTTAACAGCACACCGGTGCATCTGGTTTTTGCAAGGTGGTTTTCCCCTTATAAATATGAGAGTGTGTAGATTTTTTTAAATTAATAAATGATCTGCCCAGGAGCACTAGTTTGTGATAAACTTAATTTAAATGAAGCTGCATTATCTGTAGCTGGAGTGTGGTTTTATGTAGCCTAAAAGTGCCTCAATATGCAGAGAGGATTAAGGTTATGTGAGGCACCTTGGTTCTGCCATAACAGCTTATATCACTATAATTTGGGTTTTGAATTAATTCAGGCTTCATTCAGTCCTTGGAAAGTTTTTGAACTATTTCAACTATTGGCCTCTTATGCCCCCCCATCTGGTATCTTAGCTAATATAAATTACAGTCTCCTGTAGTAAAAGGCAGTTGACACTAGGAGAGGAGACATGTGTAGTTGTTTAGCAAAACTTATTTTAGCAGATACCTCCCTTCCTGTGACCTTCCTCATTCATTATATCACTCCCAAATCTTTATTTTGTAACTTGAATGTAATGTTTAGTTTAGAGCATCCTGCGAAGCAGGGAAATGCAACTGAAAAGGAGGCTAAAAAGGGGAAGAGAGAAACTTCCTGGCCAGTGAATGTGTAATTGCACAGTTTAGTTAATTGTATTGGAAAAAAGTTCAAGAGGAAATAGGGTAAATAACAGGCACTGTTCTGTCCCCAGCTGCCTGTACCCTGTTTAGCTGTAAGCTGACTGCTAGTGTGCAAGTCAGAGCAGGCAGTATGTGCCATTTGTCAATAGTCTTCTTGGGAAAAAAACCCCAATATCCAAACAATTCTGTGATTCAGTAAGGGAAGTCAGGAGGGATGGGAGACAAAACTGACATGTAGAAATGCAATCTGGAAATTTGGGTCAGGGGGAATTGCTTCTGTCTCCACCGAGATGATTCTGGGGCAGAGCAGCTCATGATGTATTTCATGAAAGGCCTGGATGGCATGCAGGTTTCTCCCTTGTACAAGCTTCTTCTGGCTTCTGTTGATATCCCTGCTGTTTCCTTGAATCTGGCAGGGATCACTGCTTGCTATGATAATATCAGTCAGAGATAAGATTCTTGTACAGAAGGCTTCAGGCTGTCAATGGTTTAACTGCCTCTTTCCAGCTGTGTTAAATAAATAAACCTTAGGGAACTCTCTTTGGGAATGGGTTTCTAGAGGTGTAGAACAGCAGTTAGTCACTGCAGACCAAGCTACTAAGGTAGATCCTATCTTTTCAGAGTCTGCTCCAAGTGTTTCTGTGCTATAAGGAGAGCTCCAGCACAGCAGATATTCGATGAACATGTATAGGGCAGCATGGAGCATTTTCTAAAATCCCACAGGAAAAATCTAAGGCAGTAGATGTGTTCATTTGGTAGGATTTCTGTGGCTTCTGTGAGCCCAACTCTGATGTCTCACAGCTAAGGCGTGATGTTCCTGCTTGGGCAGGAGCATAAGTCACAGCCCTCCAGACAAAGATGTTGGTCTCTTAGTCACTTGGAGAGTTTAATTTAAGCTCCCAGGTGAATATTGTGTGCTCTCAAGGACTTGTTGACTTACCTGATAGACTGATTGCCAAGGGAAACTGAAAGAAAACAGGGCAGAGATTATACCACCATCCCCGCAACACCCAACAGACCCACTCTCCTTTGTTTCAAGCTGGTGATTTTTTTGGGGGATTTTTTTTTTTTTTTTTTTGGTTTTGGTGGGGTTTTGTGGGGTTTTTTTGTGTTTTTTTTTTGTTTTGTTTTGTTTTTTTCAGGATTTAAATTGTTCTGTATTTTGTTTGGTTTTTTAATGGTACAATATGGGGTAATGGTTTTAAACTGAAGGAAGGTTGCTTTAGACTAAATGTAAGGAACAAGTTTTTTACTGTGGGAGTGGTGAATGATGGACACGTTGCTCAGAGAGGTGATTGATGCCCCATCCCTGGGAACATTCAAGGTGAGGTTGGAAGGTGTTCTGAGCAACCTGATCTAGTTGAAGATGTCCCTGCTCATTGCAGGGGTGATTGACTGTATCACCTTTAAAAGTGGCTTCTGACTCAAACTATTCTATGATTTTACATCCACAATTCTTTATTCTTTCTTCCCTGCTGAGGGGTGGACCTGGCTTTGCAAGTCGCTTCACTGTTACAGGTTAAATTCTCACTGAGCAGTGTCAGGGTGGCTTTGTGAACAAACGTTGAGTACCAGTGATACAGCAACAGGCTTCAGGTTGCAAAATTTTATGTTGGAAGGTTGTCTAAGTAAACTGCAGAAGGGAAACCCTGGAGGCAGAGAGCTGGCAGGATTTGGACGCCTACTAAAAATGCAGGCTGCTTTACAGCACGTGAAATCAAAGCAGCCTGGGAGCCTGTTGAAGTTGTTCACTCAATAGGTGTAGAAGTTGTTCCAAATAAGCAATATATGGCCTCTGAGGAATGTTTTGAACTCCTCCCTGTTGCTGTTTCCTCATACTGTCAGTTCTTGGTGTTTCCTCCATGCTCTGACATTATTACTATTCTCATAATTACTGCGGGTGTTGCAAGCACATTGCTTAGGTGAAATGGTAATGGGAGAGGTGCCACTAGAGGAATCTGAGGCAGGAAAAGGAGAGCAGCAGTTTATGCTGTGGACACAGCATCAATCTCTCTCAGCAGTACCAGCCTCAGAACGAGGTGATGCACAGTCTGAGGTGTTTCTGCGTTGCAGCTACAGCAGAAGAACACTTGAATTAGCTTTTACATTAGCCAGTGCCTCATTTCCTAATTGTAGCACCCTGGAGGTCAGGAAGGCTGGAAAACCTGCCCAGGAGCCTGCTCTGGGCTGCAATGGCATCTGGGCTTTCTTGAGTCAGGTTGGCAGTGCTCTTGGGCAGTGACTGTCCTTTGATGGCCAGAGTGAACTGACCAACAGCTCTGCTGGAATGTAGGGGCCTAGAGGGCTCTGTTTCTGCCAGGGAGTTAGTTTTCTGGCATTGTGGGTTGAATCATATGTCGAGGTAGGCTCCAGGCATGGTGGCTTATGGGCCTGGTGTGAAAGATGGGGAGGAGAAGGGGGTGAGATGTGAGTGGGAAGAGACTTGCATTAGAGGAAGGGATGAGCGGACGCACTCCAGAGCAGTTGGGCAGCCAGCACAAGCGCTGGTATGGCTGCATATGCTGTCTGAATGCATCCACAAGCATGTGCAGAAGTGAACAGCCAAAGCTGAGGTGTGGTGGTGGGTGATGAGTGAGCTGGCTGGGGGGGACTGGAGGAAAGTTAGAGTAGAATGGAATGGTTCAGTTGTAAATATCCTACAATGATCGTTGAGCCCAACTGCAAAGCAAGTGACAGGACAATGAGTTCTTGGCTGTCCATGGAGTATTGCTAGCCATACGTGAAGGGGACGGCAAAGCTGTGTGTCCTACAAGCCTTCATCAGTTTGCATTTGCAGGAAAAAGATAAAAAAACTCTAACCCATATTTATAAAATAGCAGAGTCTACTTGAAAAAGAAATTGCAAATAAGGGCGTGCAGAGACTTAATGTAGTCCTGGGAGTATCTCCACTGCTGCATGCAGAGTTTGCAGGCAGGTCACGCCATCCAGAAACGTGGCAATGTTAATAACAGTATTGATTTGTCTTAATGCAGTTATGAAAGCTGAACCTTGGAGGTGTGGGAGGGCCTTATTGGTAATTGGCATCAAGATTGATGAAGGATAGTATCAGCCAAAGGGGAGCAAATGGAGGCTAGAACAGGGCATGGTAAAATAGTGACCAATAAAGAAAGAAAAGCACCCACAGCACTTGAGGCTTCTCCATCGAGTAGAAAGAAATCTGCTTAAAATGTAATGCCTATGACTCAAAGTAAAGGAATGGGGTTAAAATCACATTGAAAAACAAGACAAATGTAAAGGTGTCACAGTGTCTTTGGTGCGAGCCAAGGCCTGTTCAAGGAATCTGCAGGATGTTGCAGAGCTACAGTGCCTGTAAGGCAGGCAAGGGTGGGTGATATCTGACCCCCAGAAGGAGTTTTACCCCTGTCAGATCAAAATGTGTTCTGAAAAAATAATTTGTCACCTTGGTTTCTCAGGTCTCTCAATTAAGCTCTTTTTGTAAGGAGGATCTTTACACACGATTATTTGGAACAGTCTTCCTTTTAAGCTTTTTGCTAGCAGCTCTGAAAATAATAGACTGATGCACTCACCTCTTCCTGCCCAGCCTCCAAAAGTTTCTGACATCTCTTCCTTTAATTCTGCTTTGTAATTGAATTTCTGCCATGAGTTTCTTCTGCTAATTCATTTATAGCATTCTTTTAATTGTCAGTGAATTTGAATACTGTGTGGACTGTAAACATAAATTAGTGTGTGCTAACCAGTTACCCTGTACTCCTGCAGGTTGAAACAAACGTATATATGATTTCAGACATCTCTGAAAGTCTTTTGGTATGTCAAAATCCAGCACCTGGACTGTGAAATTCCATTTACTTTGAGCATATATATATATGGCCAAATAATATCACACTATTTGGCTTGTTGAATGGGGAAAGTATGACAATTTTGTAGTAGCAACATAAAAGAGAAATTAAAAGAGTTTGTGGGTTGTGTTTCCTATTTTCCATTGACCAAGTTCAGTCCTTATCTTGTTTTTCCATTAGGGTTCATTTGTTTTGCAGCTTGGAAAAATAACATCCATCACTCTGTAATATAAGGATACTAAGTTTTTATCATAAAAAGCTGTTAAATCTAAAATTATTTGCTTAAATGTTTTTGTTGCTGCTAGGTTGCAACATTTATGAGTGCCTGCCCAGGGATCTCAAAAGTAACAGAAAATTTCACAATAACAGAACATTTATTGGAATTTACTTCCTGGGAGCAGAAGACTGGTGTAATTAAAACCTGTACTGACAAGGGAAGCTACCAGGATAAAATAAGATAAAATTAGTGATTTAGGGGGCACACACTTAAGGGGTTTTCTTTTTGTCTTTATTTTTCCTTCCAGGCTCTTTGGGCCTTAGGGAAGTTTGTTTGAAACTGCTCCCCAGATAATGGAAGATGGGTGTGGGAAGGTTGGTTTTCAGTAGAAGCCATTCAACCAGCATCACTCACCAGTGATCAGGGGAGAGGGCACCTTCAGGGGATGACTGGGTGCCCCGTGTCAGGGCAGGATACCCTGACCTCACTTCTGTGACACTTGTTTTGTTCTTGTAATCTGTAGAAGGAGCTGCACTTCAGCTGGCTGTTTGTCTTCTTTTCAATTTCTTCTTGGTGTTCACTTCTGAAAACCTGTGGAGAGTTTGTGAGGTTACCTAAACAATCAAAAAGCAAAATATATACTGCTAAATTTTTTTAAAGAAGGAGATGGAATTGCAGTGCAGTCACTCTGACTTTTATTACAGTGTTTTTCTGGAAGTTGATAAATTATTTCTCACCATCTTCTGGGTGCTTAGGAGTAACAGTCAGCATGGGTTAGTTTGGAACAAATGTCAGACATCCTAATTACTTTCTGGAGCAGGCTAAGAGGTCCTATAGATAGAAAAAGAGCAGATGATATGATTTACTGCAATCCTAGTTAAGTTTTTGGTAACATTTTGATATTCATAGAAAAAAAAAAAGGATAAGAAATTTTGTTGAAACTTTTGGATAGTGCAAGGTTGGTGTGCTGACCATGATCCAGACCTGGCTTCTCTGTGTGATCAAGCTTAGATGTAGTGTTGGGTGAGGATTTCCAAAAGTGGACCCTATGGCATGGTTCGTTGTTATTGATGCCTTTGATAGAATGCTGGTTCAGACTCAACAAGTAGCACCAAACTAGGGGATGTTACAAGCACTTGGTGGGGAGAAGGTTATTCATTTTCAAGTAGCTTTGGACAGAACCAGAAGATGACCTTGGAGGGTCCATCATTCTTACCAAAAGGCTTTAGTGTGGGCTTGCATTTAGCTCTGTGAGAGGGTTGGCTGTACACAATACTCAGGGGTGGTTGGAGGTCCTCCACTGAAAAGTGTTGTGGGGTCATGGTAGGTCATACATTGCTTTTCCAGCATCATCCTGCCCCAACAGAAGAAGACACGTGCTTCCATAAAGGGGGGATGGACTTCACGTCCAGTGTTGGTGCTTTGGCATCTCCTGGTGCTTTGGCATTGCTGGAGAACTGTAGCCTGAATGGGGCACTGCACCTGATGGAACAAAATGTAAACAAAATGAAAAAGTCTGGCGAGGATCTGAATAAGAGGACTCAAGAGGAAAGATGAGAAGGAATAAGGGTATTTGGTCTGGAGAAAAGGTGTAGGATTGGTATGAGGAGTTTACAGTGTCAGCAAACAGCAGCAGCTTGTAAAGCAGCTGTAAAGGGAGAAATATGAAACCCTCTGTCTGTAGGGGTTAGGGCCAGCAAATGTGAGTGGTATCATGAAAAGCAGGAACTCCTGCTTGTAGGGATGGTGAAGTATTGAAGGAGGCTTGTTGGGAGGCTTTGTCTGGGATGTCTGTGGCTGGGCTTTGGCATTGGGCAGACCACACGTGTGTGTAAGGCGTGCGCTGGAGGCACCTGGGAGCTAAACATAGTGAGATTTTGTTTGCAGCAGTTATAGGGTTACTGAGTCAGACAGGGATCTGGTAGAAAAGAAGTTGGGGTATTGGGATGGAGAAGATGAATTCTTCCCAGCTGAGCTTGGCCATGGTGCTGGAGGAAAATCATGGTCAGCTCCTTGAGAGAGGAATCAGAGCAAGTCACTTGCTTTCGATTTTCTAATCCACAGATTTCGAGAGATTAGGAATCATGGGAGAAGGTGAACTTTGCTTCTGGTGCTCTTATCTATGACTCCTTAAGGGCTGACATACCCTCAGCATCCAGAGCTGACAGATGCTGATGGGATGTAAATTATTATATTCTTTTTCCTTGAGAAACACGCTCAGTGAAAGAAAAGTGATTTTTAACCTTTCAGTGCAATGCTTAGTGGCTGCAGTAAACTTGGAACTGGCTCTCATATTTTTTGTTTATTTTGTTCCAATTTTTACATTTTGGCGTAGTAATATTCTTTGGTATGAGCCAAGCAAACCTTCTGAATCTGAACTTGATAATTGCTTATTTTGAAAGATGGCTTTTTACAAAAAAAGTAAGAAGCATGATTTGAACAGATTATTGAACATCAGAAGATTCTGCTGTCTGAATTCAAGACAAATCTGTGCCTTTTTCAACATGGAATTCTTTCTTATTTCAGGACAAATAATAAAATGCAAATGCGTAAAAAAGCTGTTTCCCATTGTATGGCAAGAACTGGACCGGGGGTTTTGCATGTTTAGACTACTTCTGTTTTTTTTTTTCTTTGAACTGGGAATGGTAGCTTTTAGTGGAGAGGCCAAGAGTGTGAAGATTGTCACTTAGAGAAAACTGCAATGTAAAGCATGTTTGGTTTGTGTCTTTTTTTTCCAGGTAATCGAGCCCTGTGGACTTTCTCAGACGAGATTCCAAAATAGGTGGTAAGTACTTTGCGGAGCCTGCTCCTTTCAAGACACTCTTTAATTTAGTAATAGTAAAAATGAGAAATAGAAAATACAAGCTTTGTTTTTTTGTTTTGCATTGAGTGCAGAAGTTTGCATTTGCATAGTTAATGGTGTGCTTTAATTTTAAAGCTGTCAGGGCTAATCTTTGAGCAGGGCTTGGTTGTCAAAATGTTAAGCTTTGCACTTAATAATAACCTTTGCACTAAAAATAATTTCCTGAGATTGGAGAAGTGAATTGTTACATTTTGAAAAATACTTGACTTTAGGGAAAATCTGTACAAATTACTTTGTATTTTTAACTAAAAGCCTACACATCCCACTGGGGCAGTGTTTTCTGTGTCAGAAGGCAACCTTAGGCTTTTTTTTCCCTTCTGTTCTGTCCAAGGTGTTAATCTAAAGGAATGCAACTTCCAGAGAGTTAAATGAGCTGCATAACCCATCCTAATCTCTGCCACATGTGACTGATTTTGTTCTGCCTGCACCCAAGGTTTCCATGTATTTCATTTGTATGCACTTCATTAGGTTCTTATTTGTGAGTAAGTGAAACATTAAATCAGTCAAGAGCTGCAGGAGGATGAGATAGCTAAGGACTGCCAATGTGGTGCCATTGCAGGTGCAAAGCCACCTCTTATGCTGATGTCAATCAGTGCAATTTCTTTTCCTCTGCTGGAGCTGGTCTCTCCACTGGTGCCTGCTGAGACTCTGCTCTGGAATACCCTTTGCTGTTTGTTTTTGTTGTTTCTAGAGAAATACATGCTCTGTTTCCTTTTTCAGTTCTAGATTTCTTTCCCATGAGATTAACCAAGTTATATAATTACCCATTAATTCCTCAGGAAGTTCATTCTTTTTTGCATTTCCCTAGTGCACAGGATGCAAGCTATTAGAGCTCTTGTGTGTTCAGACTGACTAATGAACGACGGCAGAATGCCCCAAACCTCTAATGGACTTCTCTGTCTTCCAAATCTGTGTGTTTCCCATAGATCAGATACCTTTGATACACATGGTCCCAGGTTGATTTGAAGTGTCCATACAGGTGAAACATAGCCATCTGCACTGGTAATTTCTCAGGGCAGAGTGGGATGATGGAGGTTGGTGTGTCCATCAACCTAAATATGTGTTCATTGTGCTAGAAAATGGTTAGTTTGCATTTATAAGTGGCTTACTTAACACCCCTTAAATGTATGTTATCAACTACATCTTTCATCAATGAAATAATCTCTTACTTACTAAGCTGTCTTATTCTGTAATTCTTATAATTTTCTGTATTGAGGCTTATGTTCCTAAAAAGTGAGTTTTACAAGCCCAAATCACAAATCCCATGTGCCTTTCACCAAAATGCTCTTGTGAGCTGTAGTTTATGAACCCTTCCTCTTCCCAGTCCTGCAGCTAGGATGGGATCTGTATTGTAAATTACATGGTTTGTATTGCTAATTTCTGTATTGGGACCTGAATATTCAGTGGATCTTTTTTGAGAGGTTGAAAAATGAAAGAAAATTCTCCTTTTGAGGACAGAGAGGAGTATGAGATAGATGATACCATGTGTGCAAAATCCAGGTAATTTTAAACTGTCTCTTTAAATTGTACTTAAAAATGTATTTTCTTGTTTTCTTGTTTCAGGTAACACCTGAACAGGGTTTGAGTAGAAAAACACTTGTTGATACTCCAGACTTTGTTAATATGTCTATCTCCTGGATAGTCTCTTTTGGTCTTGCTTTGAAAAGCTTCTGTGGTCTTTCACCAGAGCTTGGGCTTCTGATGCACTTTTGCTAACACAGATTGGAGTTGTTGGATGTTTGTACATCACATTTTTTGATGCTTTATAGTCTATATTCCTCACCTTTTCAAGTTCAAGTGTGTCCATGATTTCAGTTTGGGAATTTATATGATCCATACCAGAAGAAGGTATATCTCCAGAGCATAACAGCTCCTGCATGAAGCCTTACAGTGGTCTGGCTGCATCAGCTCATGTTTAACATGTAGTAAGAGACAGACTTGAAGGCAGACCAGTGCTGAGCCTGATGGGCATTTTCCCAAATGTAATGTGTAATCCAGTGGCACATAGATGGCTTCAGAATGAAGTATGAAACTAAAATGTGTATGAACATGCCTGAATGTAGCTTGAATTTTACCCCAGCTAAGTACATTTGGAAGTGAGTGTGCTGGCCATGGAAGGGGGGAATTGGCATTTGGATGCTCTCCTGCTGGGATACCACAGGGTCTGATGCAGCAAGCTGCTTACCTGTGTTTCTGCCTGTAAGCACATAAGCAGCTCTGGGCAGGGAAGACCAGGGAGCCAGACACATGATGGGAGATGCACCCACCCTGCACAGGACACCTGAATGGACAGCTGGGTCAGGGGAGCATGTCTTGGCATGTTCCAGGTGCTGCTGGAGTGACTGTGCTGGGAGGTTGGAGCTGAGATGTAGTCAGGGAGGGCTGTCTCTGTCTTGGGTGCAATGCAGGGGGGCTGTGGTGGTGGCATTGCTGTAACCTCCTTGCTGTTCTGGAGAAGCATATAAGTGTCTGTGACCCAAGGCCAGGGAAGGCAGAGGATGGGACATGAGATGATGTGAACATCATTTCAGAAACTGCCTGTTGCTTGCATGGACATGGGGTTCTGAGTCTGGAACAGGGCCCCTTACTTCTCTGGTCCAGAGCTGGTGTGTTTGATGCAACATGAAACTTTTTGCAGCCAGACTGACAGATCTGTCCTACCAAACTGGTTTGAGAAACATTCTCTTTTTAAACTGAAAGCTGAGTTGAAACCTCTGCAGCCTTTGTGATTGTGGGAAGGGGGGTCCCCTTGAATGGGAGGTTGCAAGAAATACTGGAGGGCTGAACTTCTGAACATATCTCCGGATCACCTATGGCAAGTCATGGAAATCAGGGAATGTTCTTGCCATTGGTGTTGGGAAATTTTTTGGAAATATGCTGTATGTTCTGTGCACAGAGCCAGGCCATGGGCATCTCCCCATGACCTGGCTCTGTCTATCACTAAAACATCCCTCCTCACCAGGATCTCCTCATCCTTGAGTCTTGGTGCCTTTCAGCTTGGCTCTGCCTCTACTGCCCTTGTCAGCATTTCCCTGCCTTCTCTATTGCCCACCCGTGTCCCCATATCCAGGGCATACCCATAGGATCACCCTTCCTGTGAACATTCAAGCTCTGCAGAAAGAAAAACCCAACAGCAGTGCCAGGCTGAGCACTAGGGCAGAGAAGGAGAAGGGAACAGGCAGGATAAGAGGGAATTTGAGGCTGTTTTCTCCTTCCCCATGTCATTATCTGCTCTACAGCCTTGAAAATCTGCTTTGTTTCAGAACTAAAACTCAAGTCCTCCTGGGGAAAGGGAGACCTTTCTGTTAACTTTTACTGTTACCTTTCCCTGCTGTCTGGAGGGACCTGTGAGAGCCACATATCTGCCATACATAAAATTATACCGTGGGTGCAGGGAGGGGAGATGGAAGTGCAATTAAGTGGAAAATGTGTCTTAAAAAAGAACAAATGGGGAGCACAATAGCAAACGAAGTACCTTTTGTGGGTAGCTTATGTAACAAAGTAATTGAAAATAATTCATTATGGTTTAACTTGTCTTTAATCAAAGCTTCCAGTTTTTTTCCTTAACCACCTTTAAAAATTGCTATTTGAGTCTCTGGCTTTTACATTCTTATTATAAATAGGTTTTACTGATGTCTCCTCAGTTGAGACTTTTCTATGTTTTACTGCACATTTGTTTTCCATATATACTGTTTGCTCATTCAAGGATGTTAAGTAAAAAACCCAGAATGACTGTGCAACACTGCTGTTTGGCTGTGTTTGTTGTTATGAATGAATCTTCTGCGTGAGTGCTCACAGGCTTTGGGATTGCTCACTTTTCAAAGACTTCTAAAATTCAAACTTTTTCCTTAATTCTTTACTGTGATGGGGAAAAACTAAAACAGGCTTTCCTTTTTAAAAAGTAAACTCTTAGCCAAGATTTCCTAGCTGGAATATAGTGGGGCTCCAAAATTGCCCTGTTTTCCCCATTGTGCACTGTGCTCCCCCAAACAGCACCTGCCTTCTCCATTTTGTAGACATGTTGCTATATAGCATGAAAAAAGAATGGCTCCTAAGGCAAGTATCTCGTGTTGATTCACTGCTATACAACTGTTCATCCCCCTAAGAGTGTGGGATTACAAAGCATTATCATGCTCAGATTGACTCAGGTAGTACTATTTTTATTTAAGCTGTATTAAGGTATCGTTGTGAATCTTTGGTCTTGAAGCATGGGTGTAATACGATTTACTATTTTTATAAAAAATCAACATGTCTGTACAAATCCTGTCCATGGCAAGAGCTGCAAAGATTAGTCATGAACTCAACACTTTTTTTCCCCCTCTCCTCTACAGTGAGTTGTTACATTTTTAATTTTCCTGTGACCTCCATCATGTTGGCAGGCTTGGAATAAAATAAGACGATGCCTTGGCTTATGGTGTCAGGGACTTAGTACTTGCTGGGAGAAGCTTTAGTGTAAGTGGGGGGCTTTGGTGTAAAATGGAGCAAGGTTTGGGGATCCTCAGGGGAGTTACCTGGGCAGTCACCAAGGGAGTGCAAGTGGGTTTCACCCACTTGAAGCCTTGAGGACCCTTTTAATTCAAGCAAATGAGACCTGCCATGACCAGCAGTCCTGTCCATCCACCTTGCTGGCTTTTTTATCAGGCCCCACCAGTCTTAATTTTAAAAAAATCGTAATTTGGAGTAGATCCTTGCCTTGCTCAGTTCCTTCTCATTACTGTGCAGCAGCTTGTTACCCTGGTAATGCAAAGATAAATATGCGTCTTAGGGTTGAGGTTGGCTAAGGGATGCAGTCAGGAATATCTACAGACAGCATGTCTGTCCAGCTGCATGCCTGTAGGTTGGATAGACTGCCAATCACTGTGCTTCCAGAGGGCAAGGAAAAAGATCATGGCCTTTCTTGAAAAGGGCATGCAATGAGATTGGGTGTGATTTTCCTCAAATATGGGACAAATATGAAGGTGATCAAAATAAGTTCCTTTGCAGTGGGTCTGAGTGGAGTTACCACTAAAAGTCAGCATGGTTTGCAAAGATGGTGGGTGCAAAAAAACTGCTTCACCACGTTGCTTTGGTGATCTAGGAATTGCATAGCAGAATTACAGTAGCCCAGGGAATATTTCCCATAAGCTGCTTGGACACAGGTCCCTTTCTGGGGAACTCAGTAGAATGAACGTTGCCACTCCTAGACTTCCCACCTCCAGGATTCACTGGGATGGGGGGCTGCTCCAGGGCAGGGAATGCAGCATTGTCTCCTGAGGGGGAGTTTCTAGGAGTCTTTCTGGCCTTGGGAGGAGTATTTGGAAGGAGAAGTGATGAAGAGAGAGGCTGAATGTGGGCATCCTTCTGGGCTCTGAATACTGGGACAGCCTGGCTGGTGAGCAGCTTAATTGCTGTAACTGTCTCATGGCACCCAAGGGCACCAGGAAGCTGCCATGGTTGTCTTGAGTGTGGCTTGCAGTTGTGTGAGTATGAATATAAAGAGAGATAGAAGGAGCATTTCTGTCCCCATCAAGCCTTCATTTAAAATGAAGGAGGCATTTAATATGGAGGTTTTTACAGCCTTCTCCTTAATTACAGGAATGCAGAATAACATTCAATATTGCTTGACTGCTACCTTAAATAGAACAGCCCCCATGGTAGTGGCTGGATGCTCCACGGTATAGTGTGGGCAGCACAGCACATCCAGTGAGTGGGGAGAAGATGCTGTGGGTTTGCTGGTGCAGGTCCACAGCCAGGTTCTTGCACAGTCCTGTTCCCTGCTGACCATGAGCTGTTGCAGTAGGTATGGAAATCAGCTGGTAAAGTCTGCTCTCCATTATATCATTTAGGGTAGAGGAACATAAAGTACCAATTTTGCCATAACAAAATACATAGATAATTTTGGCATAGGATGCACATTGGTAATGGTTTTGTTTGGTAGTCTTCATTTGTGACTTTTTTGGGAGGGGTAGTTCCCCCAACATCACTAAGTGTTACATGTACATCTGCTGTCACGTCCTGACGTTTCCCTCCTCCCCTCCTCCGGCACTGTGTTCTGGTGAAGTTCCAGCAAACCATCAGAGGGGTTGATGAGGTGCAAACTTTTTTGTGTGAGCAAAGAGAGTCTCAGCTAAGCTAGGCAGTTTTGTTTCCTTCTCCCTGTGCATTTGGTATTTATAAATATCACCCTTGGGCTACCATAAAATCTGGTCTCTTAACCAGCAGTCATAATCCCAATTGTTCCTTTCCAGAGAGCTGACATGAACTCCCAGGAAAAGCAGACATGGATATTGGTCTCTTGTCTAGATTTTGTTGTTATCTGGAAAGAAGCACTGGGATCTGAACTAGATGTTCACTCTGGGTCTTTTTCCAACTAAACTACTTTGTTCTATTCAAGTACAGACAGGAGAGTTGGGAGAGGACTGGGCTGTAGATCCCAGCTGTAGATGTGTTCCTGCTTTCGTGCAGGAGTGGTGGGAGAGATTTTCTTTGCTAGGTGCTTGCTGGCTGGCTATCTAATGCCCTAAAGCCCAAGAATTCATTGTCTCAATATTGAATTAATCAGTAAATTGAGTATAGTAAATCTGTTACAGTAAAAATGAAGTGGATTAAACTACAGAATTTTTCATTCCATCAAAAAAATTGTATTTGACCTTCATTGAATTTCAAAGGTAATATAATTTGTCTTTTTATTCAATGAAATTCCACAGGCAAAATAATTTAGGAAAAATATAACTTTTTGTAATTTGGGGAGGAAATTTCATTTTAGGTATTTACCATCAAGAAATTATTTTGTGGCACATCAACATTAAGACATGTATCCTTATGGCTGTATATCATGTCTCATTGCTTGTTATTTACCATTACTGCTTATTTGTCAGAATAGTTAATTATCTAGTTCTGATAATTTATATTTGAATCACTAAGGCAGGTTTTTACCAAGTAGAGTTCATAGACTCGGCTCCTCAGTCACAGAGTGAGGTATGAGGATTGAATGGTCCCACTTCTCCACTGTAAAAATAATGGGAGGTGAATTTACCTGCAAAGTGGCAGCTGAGTGGAGGACTGATAGAAGACAGCAGATGCAAAAGGAATTTCACAGCAGGCAGGTACTAAATGATGTATTTTGTGTGGTACCTGGGAAATGACTTCAGAGTGTCCTCCTGAATCAGTGTGTTTTAAAGATCATAGCCTGGGACTCTAGGAAAAAGGTTTGGTTTTGCAGGTTATCTGGTTCTTCAGTTGTTTCCAGATGTTTCACCACTTTGTGGTAGTGTTCCCCTCCAGCCACGTTTTCTCTGCACCTTGGATAAAGTGTGACTTAGTAGGAGAGTGAGCCTTATCGTGCTTTCCACCCCTTCTGAATCCTTCCCATGATGATAAAGAATATCTAAACAAATGAAAAATTTTTATTTCTCATTGTATCTTAAACATCCTTCTCCCAAGCTCTGGAAGATGCCTCAGCTGGGGATGATGATGTCTCTGCCTGGACAGCCAGGCATGCTGGGGGAATTGAGCAGCATCCACCTCCACGACAGCACCCACACAGAACACAGGATTTGTTACGCCTAAACACAAGTCAAAACCTGTAAGAAGTGGTTTAATAATGGGAATATCAGCAGACCCCTGAGTATAATGCTGCTGCTGTGTACTTTCATAAATCTAAGGTTTAGGGATGACAGTTATGATGCATGGCATTGGGAGTATGTGAAACAGCAGTCATTAAACGAAAATGGGCTTTTAAACTAATGACAGCTGCCTAAATGGCTTTGCAGTGAAACAGATTCCCTGAGGCTGCCATTCTTCAAATCATACAGGTCCTATTGACTTTAAAAAAAGCAGAAAAATATTTTGGTTTAGTGCTGTAGTGCTGCTTTTACATTCATCCCAAAGGTCAAGCTGTGAAGCTTTCGCTAGGCTTTAAACTGGAGGTGTTAGAAAACAATGAATGGCAATATTTCCAGTAATTCATTCACTGTTATTCCCCTGAATTAAGCCACATGCAATACCAGGGATTCACACCTGTTCCAAGATGGGTTTAGAAGTGAGTACGGAGACACTTTTCTCCATCTAAATTCAGCTTAGTGTTCAACCCAGTAGGTAGTTCTGCACAGGATCTCTGTTATGCAGAATTTTATCCAAATGTCTTTATCAAAACCTCTTCCAACTCCTGCTGGTTTAAAATGACACACAATAAAGCAATATGCTGCTTTGTCTCCTTTGAGGACATCATTCCCAGCCTAAAGCCAAAGGTTTAAAGAGGCATGTTTTGCCTTTTCCTTCATGCCAGATGTCCTGATGGACAATGGCTACCCCTATCTAAAATGCTTTTTGTCGAAGTTTCCTTGAAGACACATTTTGAGCAGGTTGATAGTTGCAGAAGACCAACCTATTTTCAGTCAACTGCTTGCACATCTGTTTAACTCTTGCTGTTCCCCTGCCCAAGTTTAGTTTCTTCCTCAAAGTGCTTGTTTGGCTTCTGTCTTCCTGTCCCCCTCATTCTTCACCTTTATCAGAGCTCATGGGATTTTTGTTCCTGAGGAACAGAGGAGAGGAATAACCCAGACTGTGAAAGGATGTCTAACAGCAGAATTTCGTTGTTTTACATCATATCTCTTTATACCATACACAACTTGGAGCCCACTTCTTGCTCTATAAACTCAGCTTCAGCCTCGGGCTGGCTTTGCTTGCTGAATAACTCCAGATAATTCCAATTTTTTATAAAGCAAGTGGTTCCACTACAAATGTATGTGAAATCTGTTGAGAGCAGTCATATTTCAATTTCTCCCTGTCATGAGATGGCAGTTTGAAGCTGAATGTTGAAGTTCTCTCTGATGTTTCGTGGAGCTCTGCAAGACTGAGAAGAGTTTAGGAAGGATGGGATGGAGCGTGGGCCAGAGGTCCAGACATCCAACAAGCCAGGGATGCTGAGTGCAGCTTTCAGAACCTGACAGATTTTCTTGCAGACATCGCCAGAAATCCTGGCTCTGTGCAGGCTTTGATGCTCCTGGGAGACCTGGATAATACACTATTATTTCCACCCCTTTTCTTGTTTGTCTCTGCAGTTTGTCTTAACTACAAATGTGCTTTCTGTGGGCAGCTCTTTGTGGAAGAGGATGGTTGTCTAGTTCTGGTGACTTCAGTGATATTCTCCTCTTCCTAGGAGTCATACTGTCTTCTTCCTAGGGAGTATGCTTGAGTCAGGAGAGAAGAGTGGAAGAAGAGTTACATTAACTAAAACATGAACATTTGAACAGATGGCTGACCTCTGTAACACCAAGAACTGTTTAATTTTAGAAATTTGCAGGCTGTTTCAAGTTTGTCATGCTCCTTACAACCATCTGAACATAGATACACAATGATTTATTAGCTTATTGCAAAGCTTTGTTATTTAATTTCCCTGGTGTTTGAAACACTGAGCTTTAGGTTGAATACACAAGATCCTGGATCATCAGTGGGATTGGTTCCCTTTGTGACAACTTCCTTTCAACCACTGAAAGCTGAGGGAGAAGAGAAGCTCCTGGTCATGGTGGAAGGAGCTCAGCTCCTCTGTTTTTCTGACTTCCCCAGCATGCTCAGGCCTAGCACAGACAGGGGCCATGGAACAGTTAATTGTGGGCAGGGAGGAGACAGATGATCATCCTGCCCCAAATCACTTAAACGCCTTAGGAGTCTACCCTTGCCTGTCTGAACGAGCCAACTAATCTTTCAGTGAGCTGCACAAGTGAGCACTGAGTTATATATGATACTAAGATGGAGATGACACAAACTGATCATATTCCCCTATCCTACCTCTACCACAGCAAAAACTGTGCATCATTTGCTTGCTTAATAATAAAAGAACATCACTGTTTGAAGAAAATAGTTTATGGCTATGAGGAGTTCTCATCCTTTGGAGGCTTTTAGGGTTGCATATCTTTTGAAAACAGGTGCTATAGGCCAACTGGGTGGCAGCTGGGTGCCAGAATTTTTGGAGAAATTCTTTTTATTTGAATGAAAAGGTATTGGACTAGATCAGTGGTTCTCAATGCTTTTTGTGAGATTGCAGTGAATTCCCAAGAACTGTGCTTCAGGCACTTGTATGGCAATTTGAAAGAGTAGTGTCTGCACTGTGACCACACATAAAAGTCTTTGGTGCTGTACTGGAGACCTGCTGGGATGAGTGATGCCAAGGGTCCCATCTGGGATTCAGTGAGTCAACATTGGAGGAATAACTGTGAAGGACTTGAAAAATGTCTTTATAAGGAGTGTACCATGTTAGTCCACCAAAAAGAAGTGAAAGAAAAAATAAATCGATATCAGTGCATCATGTATTTTTTTATAGACATCTGGCTTATCACTATGGTTGGCTCTTCTTAATTACTGCTAATGCTTCTGAAGGCTGTGCAGTTGGAGATGGAATGTGGCTGGCCCAGAGTCAGGGCACAGCAGCTTTTATCGGGGCCACTCAGAGACAAACCATCTGCAAAATGTATTTATTTTTTTTCCTTGGTTGTCGTCTCTAAATAAAAATGTGATGCTGCAAGAAAGTCCATTCCATCCTATTCCTACACTTCACCAAAGTTGCCATTTTCTGACAAGTTGTTTTGAAAGTTGTATTTTGCAAATGTCTGTTTACTTAATTCCTCTCCTGTTGTTGCTGCTTGTCCATGAAACCAAATATCTTTGCATGCAAGCTCAGCTGTAGCTCAGTTCAGAGTATTTTTTAAAGTGTAGCTGCTTCCTGCTCATTTGGGGTTTTTTTAGCTCCCTTCCTTCAGCATGGAGGAACTGCAGGTAGTTCACCTCTGATGGAGGCACACCCCGTGTGTGCAGAGCCAAGGGCTGTTAGAGAAGGTGTGACAGTCGCACGGTCAGGGTTCCTTGCTCACCAGGTGTTGGAGCTTCAGCATATAGCCATAACACAGGAGTTTAACAGGGATTAGCTTTGCAGGGGTGAGTGTCTTCTGCCCGTAGAAGAACAGGTGAAGGTCCTGCTGGCTTAGGTCTGTAGCCAGCAAAGGAGACTTCATCATTACCTTCAACAAAATTGTCTTGTCAGGAGAAGACTTAGCTTTTAGTTTTAGGAAGAAGTAGCCTTTTCCTTTTCCCTGGCCTTGGTGCCCTCTCTGAAATGAACTTAGCTGCTGGGACACTGGGGTTTGTTTTGGAAATAAAATAGTCCTTCATCATAGAGCTCTATTCAATACTGTGGTGTTCAAAACAGTGGGGGAAAGGGGATAATCCCTCTTTGACACTGATTTTATAGCATTCTTCTTAAACTGATAAACTGAAGGCTTTCCCTGAAAAAAATGAATTTAAGCAAATCATAACATGTTTTCCCTATAGTTACAGTGATGTAATTCAGTTTTGGCCATCCTTGCCTAGCAGTGGGTGTTTCTGGAGGAGGGTAGAGAATAGGGACTGTAGTTCAAAAGGCAAATAAAATTGCAAGAGCAAACAATTGTTTATATTCTATATAATTGGTACTCATTGCTCTCAGGTTCACCTTCCTTGCCTTAAGGTTTTCTCATTAGAAGCAGTTTCTGTAAATACCATCTCTTCCTTTCCCCTTGGAGAGATCTCAAAGAGCTGGGCTGTAATTAGTGTTTGGGTAATCAATAAACTCTAATCTACATGATGGGGTTTTTTTCCTTCAAGTTGGTTCTTTCTGTACTGGAGAAAGCATTTCTAAAGCAAATGTAAAATGAAGAAGGGTTAGATTCGACTTGACTCACTGTTACTAGATGTGCTTACAGTTTTGCAATATGAATGTCTTCCAAAACAATTACAGTTATTGCAAGGTTGACAACTAAATGATTAATCTGCTACCAGAAAGCCAGTGCAGTAGTGTCTTTGAAGCAACTTTTGAGCCTCTTGCCTGCTGTTCTTTCCCTGAAAGTCTGATTTAAAGATAAGACACTGACCATAAAATAAATTGTGATGTGTGGCCTGCTTCTTTTTCAGTCTCCTCCTTTGCTTCAGCATTGTGCTTCTGTATGCATTGAAAAGTGTGTTATGAAAGGATCTGAAGTCTGCCCTGAGCCAGAACATCCAGACTTGTATTTCATTTGAGGCATATGCTTAAATTATCTTGGGGTTGGCTGCATTTATTTGTGCACTTAAGTGCAAGTGCATGCTTAATCCAGGTGAATAATGATACTTGAAAGATTTTCTTGATGGGAGGTCACAAGTGTTTTGCTTTATGTTGTTAGTGGCATAGGTGCAGAGCATATGAAAATATTCATTGCTCATCCCATTGTCTGGAGCAGTCCTTGTAATGGCAATACCTGCTTATATTCTGGTTTTCTTCTCAAAAGGTCTCTGCTTTTGGCTACATAGTGTAGAGGGAGAACTTTTCATGCTTAGTTAAGGTGGTGAATCTGCAGCTGAATTTAGGGAGGTGACTAAACACTCTAAAATCCAGTAGTTTGTGAGAGAAAAGGGAAGACCACAGAAAATATTCCAGTTTGATTCTTCATGCATTCTACAAACCTGTACATTTTTAACATTTTTACAGCTACAAGTCTTCACACTGTGTAATATGCTGCACCGAGAACTGACTCAGAGGAGCCCTCCAACACCTGTTGATGCTGTGGACCTGCCTATGTGCTTGTTCTGGTTTTAATTGTCTTGCTGTTTAAAGAGGTGTCCTCAAATGTGACCTGAGGTTAGAGGTTAAGCTGTTCCTCGTTACTCTGAATAGCCATGATACATTTGGTTGTATGCCCCGTTGAGCCGGTTTGGAGCTGATGAGCAGCAGTGGAGCTGGGCATAAGTCATGGAGTTACTCACAGTTTCTTTACCTTTTCCTTAAGTTGTTTTGGTTAATAATACAGTGTAATAATAATTCTGGACAGTAACAGGTTTGCTCCTCTGGCTTATGTGATGCCAGTTCTGTTGTTGTAGAGGTTTTGCATTTAGCTCCAATAAACATCAGGCACAAAGCCAGTTGCTGTGTGCATGGTTGACCACAACTTGATGAAGCTATAGCACATTTTGTCTGCACTTGGAAATATTTTCTTGTCCCTCAAAGGCAACTTTGTGCTCTGACAGTGACACTTTCATTGGACAATGAGAAAACTTTGACACTGTCTCCTACTGTCTCCTTCTACAATCCCAGCTTTCTCAGATACATGAATCACCTTTCTTTAATTCGATGCAGTTGAAGAAACAGTCCTGAAGTGCTTATAAATTATGTAGTTTGCATTTGCTCAGTATGCTGAAGTTTGGGAGTGAGCTCCAGGAAGATGTATGTGCTATATTAAGGTTATTCAAAACAAAGCTTGGTTTTTATCTTAATGCCTTTGCTGTCAAATTTTAGTAGGCAAAGGTGAGAGAAACTTCTCCAACCCAGCAACAAATTATTATTGTTTTGGTGGGGCAGCTTTGATGCCTCTTCAGAAATGACTCAAATGATCAGTGCTTATAAATAAGCAGTCTCCCTTCCTCTCAGCTTCCAAGTGTGGGAGACCTGTGCTGAAGTCAGAAAAGGGATGCAAGGGGAACATCTTGCATCCTTTCCTCTGGGTGCTGTGGGGTGAGGCTACAAGTGGCAATCGGTCCCATTCAACCTTATTTTTAAGATATTTTTCTACACACTCATCATCACCCATCATCACACTTGCATCATTCTCTTGTTTAGGTTTCTCTGAGCTGGCTGTGGTCAGCATGTTTCAAAATAGCAGATTTTGTGAGGCTGTGTTGATTGCAAAGCCCAGTCTCATATTGTTGCAGGGAGCCCAAACAAATTGCTCCCCTCTTGCATGCTTGCCCTGGGGTTAGGCTGTTCACCTCCATCCTGACTAGAAACACTTACAGTTTCAACTTGATCATGGGCTGTTTAATAATTTGAAGGGGTTTTTTTGTCAGCTATGTGAGTTTATTTTTTTCCATCTGCTGTTCCCCGTCCTGATGCAGTAACAACAAAAGCTCCTCTCCTTTCTTGTGCTTTTGTTTTGAGATACATCAACCAAGTGCTACTAATTTCCACTTTCTGTGCTTTTTTAAAAAAAAATTGTATAATTGAAGAACATTTTGATTTTTGTTTTTATTTTTATTTGCATGACCTGATTAAGCTTGACTTTGGCAATTTCTCTTTCCCCCTTTGTTTCCTGACCTCTGACACTGCTGTCTTTGATGAACAGCCCTCCTTTTCCATTCCTCACATATACTCTGCTTAGCCTTAAAAATTCCTTTTTGGTGATTTTTTTTTTGTCCATTTAGATAGGGACTCATTCCCTAGATATCTCCCCTACTCTGTTTGGGGTTGCTCAGTACCAACTTTTTTTTCCATCTTTGCCATACAGATATTTTAAGCTTCTTACAAGTGTGTTCTTGAGCACTTCTGTCTGGTTCACATCCATGCCGAGTTCCTTAGATTCCTCAAAGCTTATGGAAAATTGAAAAGATGAATTTTTGGTTTCCCTAAATCACTTCTCCATGATTACAATTGCCTCCAGAGTTGTTTTCATTGAGGACTTTCAGCTACTTACAGTGTCTAAATTAGAACTGTCCTTTTCTAGTTCAGCAGCTGGAGGATTACGATCGTTGTCTTCTGCGTCCAGGAATATCTGTGGTCAGCTCTTTACGTTAATAGTGGGTTCTTCAGTTGAGTATTTTGGGAAGTTGCATTCCCACAGCAAGATAAGCCCTGTTGGCACTTCTGTCTTGCTGTGAATCTTGCAATCTGCACTGCACTGCCATGCAGACTCTGTAGGGTGTAGAATAACCTCTGATGTGGCCCCTCCTTCTTCCAAGCAGTGTTGACTCCATACCACTGCAGTCCTTTGGACTTTTCTTATTCTGCTACCTGAGTTTTGTCTTGCAGTCCCCTTTCTCTTGGTATCAGTATGTTAATCTGTGCTCTTGTTTCTTATTTATCATCTGCCCATTTAACATCTGTGAATTCTGTCTAATTATCTAACATTCCATCTGACTGCTGCTATTAATGTTCATATGTTCTTTGCTCTCCTAATTTTGGATATTATGTGCTTTTTGGTCCACATTTACCCGTCCCCCCACTTGTTTATTAAAACCAGATGTGGGAATTAACTGATTTTCCTGATTATCCTGTCTATAGAGGTGTTTTTTTCTGTAGTTTAAAACTCCTGGCTGTCCCTGCTGTGATCACAGAAGGACATATCTCATACACAGAGAAAATGTCCTTTTTTTTTTCATTAATGCCTTCTGCTGGTGGAACACCCTAAAACTTCCCATCCATATGGATGACATTAACTTGTAATAGCTTTTCCTTCCTTTCGTAGCATCAAAAGGTCCTCAGGGATGATGCTCAGAGTCTAAGGCTGGTCTCCCTAGACTCTTTATAGCCTAGAGGGAGGCAGACACCACCAGAGAGCATCTAAAATAGGCTCCTGCTCCAAATTGCCTTCCTGATCTACCAGCAGAAAGACTATCCTCTTCTGGGCTAAATTTAGTCCTGAGCCTGGTTCATGCCTGTGGTTGAGTTCTCCATCTGCACAGTGAGACCAAGAGCCCTTCTCTTACTGTAAGGCCAGAGATAAACCTCTGGGGGGAAAAGGAGCCAGAATACTCTTAGTAGGAAGAATCAAGTGAAGTGGTATAAATAAATAGAGAGCTGAGGACAGTACAGTGGAGCAGCCAGGGGAGACAGAATGGAAAAGGAGATGGAGAAGCAGAATATGATGGAGAAGAGTCAGGCCTTCAACATGTGAGCTATGGCCTTGCAATCAGAAGCAGCTGAAAGACTTTCCTGGTGCAAAGATGTCTTGCATCATCTCTCCAAGCAGGAAAAATAAATCCAGATTGCTGTGTCTAAATAATTATTATTTCCCATTAAGAGCGAAGACACAAAATCAGATTTCCACTCCGAGTTGTCTTATATTTTTAGCCTGTTATTGGATTGCAAATGCACACTGGATATTTACATTTCTGGAAGCAGACTCTGGTGCTGTTGTCTTAACCAGGATCCAAGTTAATTTGCTGAGCTTACAGATGGGAGCCATTTGTTTCTCTATTACACATTTGCAGGAATGCTTGATTTAATCTAGATTTTCTAGCTCAGTAATTTGCCTATTTTAGGATTCAAGCAATTTCCCTACCTCCCTCTCTGTTTTGTTTTTTTTCCTTATCCTTGAGCTGAATTATCCACTGTGCAGAATGAAGAAAATAGGTTTTCCAAAAGGAGCTACCTGTCCATCATCCATCTAGTGCAGAAGCTCTTGGGGAGCTGATTGTCCTTCCATCTCCTATAAAAGGTTTCCTAAGAGGTGCCTAAGTGCAAGACATAGCTGGTAGAGCCTCTTATCCCTGTTTCACTTGGTTTATTGTGGCTCATTACATTTTGCTATCTTCTTTGTTTTAAGCTATTTAATGACCACCTTATTCTGGTCTAGTCCTTGTGATTAATATAGATGTTGCTACACTATTGGTTCTTTCTCTGTTGTGGGTAGATAAGGATATTTGAAGGAGGAGGTTCATAATTTTCCTTAGCAACATTCAGCCTCCAGTGCATTGAGTAGCTTGTGATTGTATTATAGCCATTTCTTTAATGAAATTTTGAACTTCATGTATCCCTTGCAATCACTTCTGCCTGGGGTTCTTAGGTAGCCATGCAGGCACTATATGTATTAGTGCTGTGGTGTACAGAGCATACTTGAGGGAGCAGAAGAGGTGTAGATAGGTAATGTAAGCTCATGAGCCAGCTCTTTTCTTCATTGCTGCATTTTCCCTAACAGCTAAGACTGTGGTAGGAAAAAATGATGCACCATGTTCTAGCTACTTTAGTTTCAGAATGAATGTATTGAACCAGCTTGAGGTCAACTTTATTATTTCTTCTTCTTGCGTTACAAATTCCCAGTGCTCCAAATAGCCAAATGTCATTCCAGAAAAACACAGAAGTGCTGCACAGAGAGTTTGCACCCCTAAGCCCTGGAGACACAGCATGCCCAGGGCAACAGGCACGATTCAGAGCTTGTCTTGAGCAGGTTGGGTCAGCACTGTGCAGTACTTGGCATGTGGATGGGTGTGTACTATTGCTCTGCATGTTTTCTATTGCTTGTTGTGATAGAGCAGCTGAAGGAAGCTGGGGCTGGCAGGGAATATGCAATAGGCAACTGTCCTACATCATTCCGTGCTGAGGTAAGTTGTCTGTGAGGCAGTGATGATGGGAATGACATGAGGTACCAGAAAATATCTTTTTATTCTTCATCTGTGCAACATAAAGGCTTGCTGCCTCCTGGTCTGGGACTCAGGCTCCAAGATGCTGGGGTGATGTTTTCAGTCAGGTGGTGCCCAACCCTCGCAGCTATGGTGCAAAGTGGGGTAGCTGGCTATGCAGTCAGGTTCTTATAGTCAGGCCCTTGGTACTTGTACCTGTTGGGCATGAAAGGGTAACATTAACTTTCTCCATAGCACATGAGCAGACAGGTTTTGGAGTGCTTTATCAGGTGATGGGAGAAATGAGGCAGGGCAGGTGAAGCAATGCTGTGCCTGGGAAGGCAGGCACAGGCTCAGCAGCGTGGCTCACCCTCAGGACTGAGGGCAAGGGATAAGTCTTGTACATGCTTGAAGGGCCAGGGCAAAACTTGGACATGATTCCCAGCACCACTGGCAGGCTGTTAAGCACCACAAAGACAAAGGTGATGGAGTGGAAATGTTACTATGAAAGATTATTTGGTTAACAGTTCTCAGGTCAGCCTGTCAGGTTAACAGACAGTAGCTCAAACAGGGTGGGGTTTCTTTAGAAGGAATAAAGTAGTATAAGAGATGTTTAAATCTTGTCTTACATATTTGAGGACAATAATGAGCCATTAGTTGGAGAACTGGTTTAATTTACTTACAGGAACTGAAGTGACATGATGTATTTGAATACAAAAATAATATTTTACATTATTTGATATAAAGATTATATATTTTATTAGAACACAGTTTCTTATCTTTCTCTACCGTTGCAAAACCGATGAATATAAAGAAGAAAAGAATTGCTTTTGTAGTAAGTTCTGATATGTAGCTGGGAGATAAGCTTGTTGCATCAAAAAATTTCTGTCCTGGAAGTTTTCTCCCTATTATGCTGTGCATGCAAACTCATTACAACCCTCCAGGAGTTTCTCAGAGTCTTTTCCTGCCTTAGTGTGATCAGGACACTGAGAGCATGGGATTATCTCCTATGGTCCCCCCAGTCACAGCAGAATGCATGTGTTGTGAAAATGGTTCGGCAAGGCTGCCCTGCAGCAGCCCAAGCTGGTTCAGGCTACCTAGGAAATCCTATTAAGTCAGAAGTGTCAATACAGTATGCACAACTTTGGTGCAGAGGGGACTATTTATAGCTTCAGTAAGAGCATTGTGTGCACAGGGCTTTTCTTTCACACCTAATCAGGGACCTTGACAGATTCACCGTCCCTTTTACCTGCTCAGGCAGCTCGGGTGCCAGACCTCTGAGAGTGCCAGTGTTTTAGCTGGAAATCCTCATCATCTTCTAAGAGCAACTGAGGGCCATTGTGGAGGAGGAGGCTGCGATTTTCCACCTGCATTTCCTCCTCCCCTGACTCACTGGGTTCAGCTGTTTGGCTCCTGGGGCATGCAGTGCCCTGCTGTCACCATGAGCCTTGCTGTGGGAAGAGGAGGGGTGCCATATAGATGTCAGTGATGTCATTCTGAAGCTCTTCTCAGTGATGAGCGAGCTTTGTGGGGTAAAGAGTGTAGGACCAGGAGGCTGGAGGGACAGAATGTGGCAGAGCTTCAGCATTGGTAACAAGACAAGGTGCTTGGCCTTCATGGGAGGCATAATTTTTGCATCCCACCAACAATGTTAGTTCATGTTTTTTCTGGGTCTGCCTTGGGATATAGAAAGAACTCACCTATAAGAAGTTTCCAGGCTGGGATAATCCAGTGGCGGAGCAAGAACCTCCTTTGCGATTGGGTGTTCATACTCCAGTTTTAAGCTTTGGCATTTGGCAAGAACACAAATGGTATGTCAAGGAATTACCATGAATTAGTTTCAAAATAACATAGCATTGAGTGGAGCACAAAGAACAAAGAGGAACACATTCCTTCCAACAGCTGGCCTGGGCTGGGGTCCCCCCACTGCTGCCAGCCCCCTGAGATCCTGCCACAAAGTGCAATCCAATGTGTTAATAAAGTGTGTGAGCTTTCTGCAGGCTTATTGCATTGCATCAAGTGAGTTGATTAGAGAGACTTTTGATTTTACTGGGTTTTTATGTTCTTATTGGGAGCCATTTGTCAGTCTGCACAGAAATCTGATTAGCTGAGAATTGCTGGCTCTCTGGTATATGTTGACCTATAAAGTGAAGGATACAGCAATAAACACAGTCAGCTGGGCTGCTGGAGGAATCTGTAGGGATTCCTTGGAGGCTGGGAAGGAGAGTTCTTGACATTTGAATGCTTTTCCTTTGGGAACTTCATGATGTTTAGCCTGAGGGTTCTGTGCCAGCATTCCTTGAGGGGGCTGGCAGCACGTTTCAGCCCTCTCTGGTGCTGCTCTGTGAGGTGTCTGTGTCCACCCCTGTGGTGAGACAAGAGGGAGCTGCCTTGTTATGGGTGGTCTTGTGTGGGAGGGGAGCAGGAGGCTGGTGTTACTGCAGTTTCAAATCTACCCCGTTGGCAAAGAGGTGAGGCAGAGCCTCAGGCAGTGGGAAAGGGAATATGCTGCTTCTGCAGAGCAAGGAAATTGTAGCTGACTGTGGTGTTTCTGTGATGGTTCCTAACAATAAGCACACTGCTCCTTGCACAGTGTGGTAGTTAGTTAAGTAGGTTTAAATTCAAGTCTCCTTCAGGAAATGAGGCACAGTATAAGGCTTTCCCTTCACCCAGCAAATACAGCTCTCCATTGCTTCACATAAAATAACCTGCAGTTCTTAAGCAAGGAGATAATTGAACTTGGCACCAGGCGCCTTGGTACATTTTCAGCGGGTGCTGGTTGGGCACTGTAAATTATTGGATAAAGCATGGACAAGGTGGCTAATGACACCTGCAACAACCAAAAATGAGCTGTTTTGAAAACCCAGTTTGGCTGGTTGAGATGGGCCAAAGGACTGAGCAAGAGTGAAACAAGGGATGGTTAATAACTAATATAATCTGCTGTCCTAAAGCCAACAGCTTACCATGTGTTTGTTAGGTTGGACTGGAAGAAGATGTTCAACTTCAGCTGTGCTCCCTAATATATACAAAAATGGTTGCCAGCTTTTCCAACAGATTTTTTAATTAGTTAAGGTGTCTTCAGGGCTGCACTAAATCTGCTTTTTATCCTAGTGTAGAGGAACACAGTGGTTGGAATGACTCAGATTCTACTTTTTTGCGTTCACAAACACCTCACTATTGTTGAGGTTGTGCAGCAAAACTTATGTCTTCAAGTCTTGTAATGCTTGAAGCTGTCCAGTCCATTATTGAGCTGCTGTGCAAATTCACCAAATTCGTCTTGTCTTGGAGGTAAAAGTCAGTAGGGAGATATTAAAATTTAGGCAGATGCTTTCTTAGATTTCGAGTGCCTTGTTTTATCTCTCAAGATTGCTTCCATCAAAACTGATGGCTTGCACTTGCTGTCCAAGCAGTATGGTATTCAGCAAGTAGTGAGGACATTTTTCTGCTTGGGGTGAGGCATTGCCAGCAGTCTCAGGGTGGTGCAGAGCTGGTGTGGTGTTTGTGAATGATCACTCATAAAGCCAGTGCTGTGATTAATTACTGTTTTCAGAGCTCTGAAGCAGGCATTTCTGTATTAATGTTCATGTCTAAGTGGCACTCTACTGGTATGGAGTTTCTCTTTGAACAGAAGTTGAAAACAGGTAATTTTGTCATTAGAGCCTGAATGTAGCCACATCAGACTGTGGGCACAAACTGGGTCATGTGTTAACGTATTTGCTCCTTGAAAGTTTTTGTCACTTTGATTCAGAACTCTTGCTGCTCAAAGTGTAGATATGTGTGTACTGACCTAGGGCCCCCCTTCTTTTAAAGAAGGTGAAGTTTCAATAGACATTTTGGGAAAAAAAACCTGGGATATTTCAACTTTTTATTTTAGTTTCGAGGAAAGCTATGTTCTGTACCAGAAGTTCCCATGGTGAATGGGTGGTCTCCTCCTAGCTCCAAAATTCAGCCTATGGACTGAAAAACTGTCAGCTGCTGGGAAACCTTTTAACTCTTTCCATCTGACTGCACCTCTGAAACTAAAGTTTGAGGAGTCACTTGAGGTCCTGTAATTTGTTTATCTGAAACACTCAAAGATACATCTGAGGGGCTGCAGAAGAGAAGCGAGAGGCAGCTTCTGGTTAGTAGGGATTCAAAGTTGTGGTTGAACTCATGGGAAGGGACTCATAATCCCACACTAGCTCTTCTTTCTCTGAAGAGTCTGCAGCAAAGCTTTGGAAGTGTGAGCTACAGCTTCTGCCAGTGCTCCTGTACATCCTGGATGGTTTTTGGGAAGGAGTGAAAGGGGGAGAAAAGCTGAGAGCAGAGTCACCCTCACTGACTTCTGTCTTCAGGCTTTGCCTGCTTCACAAAGAGACTTAATTCACTGTTTAAGAGTCTCTTATTTTGCCAGTGTAGGAACAGGGATACTGAGGGGCATAATGGAAATCTGTGGGGTGATGTCTGCTCTACATCACTGCCCAGGAATTTTTGAGCGTTGGAAGGATGCAAAATGTAAAACCCATCACTGGGTGGAGTGAGTGCGAACATGTGGTTTGTGCATGTGGTTTTGCTTTTTATTTAAGGGAGGAAAAAAAAAAAGTTAAAAATAACCTGCTGGCTCGCCTCCACTTCCTGGTTCACACAGGGCTGTGAAGGAGCAGCCCAAGGGATGGGGTGGCCAGTCCAGCCTGGAGACCTTCCTGCCTGAGCTCAGGGCATCTGGAGGGGTGAGGTGAGGGGGTGAGTACAGGGCAGCCAGCACTCTCTTGGGCAGCCAGTGAGGAGTGGGGCTGGTGATGTGGGGCTGTTCCTTCTCTGGGTGCCAGGGGGTGACACTGCAGTCAGTTGGTGTCTGTTCCACTTGGGATGGCTGCCCTAAGTTCCTCTGCACCCAAATATTTGTTGTGGGGCGAAAGTTTAGGTTCTCCATCAGTCCCAACTGTATGTTTAAGCAGTGAGGGAAGGGATTGGCTCGAAACCCTAAATCCCAGAGAGTAGCTTAGAGGTCTGGAATGGCTTAGAGGTCTAGGTGAAATGGGCAAGCAAGCAGAGAAATGGTGAAGCCATCAAAAATGTGTAATGTAATGGCAGCCCCTTGTGCCGACAGCAGTGTGGTGATAGGGGAGTGTAACTGGTGCCAAAACTGGGCCTGAGAACCAGTGGGCACTGTGTGACACCAGCTGTGCCAGCTGCAGAGGGCTTTGCTCTACAGCCAGGAAGAGCAGTGGGTGCTGGGATGGTTTGCTGAGCCAGTTCTGGGAGAGCTGCAGGGAAGAGAAAAAGGCATCTCCTGGCTGAAGGGATGGTGCAGCTGTGTTTGTCAAGAGTTGCCCTAGGAGTTTATTTGTACATGAAGGATACTACTTTTTTTGTTTGACTGTTCTGAAAGAAAACCTAATGACACTGTCTATGCAATGCACCGGCAATTAAAATGTTCATAATACTAAGATGTTTATGAATAAGTTGACAAAAGCAATAGGAAGTTGCTTTGTGTTCTCTGCTCTTTACAAGCAGGATTGAAATTCCCCAAGGGTGTTGTCAGTAAGGTGTTGTGGAGTCTGGTTCTGGCCCAAGCTGCCAGCAGAGACATTTATGTTATCCATGTGATCTAAATTTGTTTTACTCCACCTTGTTTGAACCTCTATCTACCTGCCTCACTTGTCTTAAATCCAGAAACTAATGGTTTGGAAAGATTTGTCTGAAAATCCCTCTATATTTTATTGGTGATTTCATGTTATTAGTCCTACCAATGTCTTTCTATTTACATTGCATATTTGTACTTCATGGCTTGGTAGTTCTCAGAGGTTTAGAAACCTCATGGAAAAATTTGTATCAACCAGTGAAGCCACCTGATGGGGTAATCAGTGGCTTTGGTCCTTTGTGATCTCAGTTTTCTGGCCTATATTAATGTATTAATGTATTTTTCCCTCACCTTGGAGGAGATGGCAGGTTCAGCTGTGGGCTGGTGGAGTGGCACTAGGAAGATGTGAGCTTGCTGAGCAGTGGGTTGCGCATCTGGGGTGGCTAATGAGAAGCATTTTAAAAGCATTAGAGGACAATGGATATTACATCTATATGTAAAAGGTACTTTAAACAATGTCTGGAGGGGTTGCAGGTTGCCCATCTGAATGTCAGAGTTGCATGGAGAAGCATGTTGCCATACTTGAGACTTTTCTGAAAAAGAATGAAATTGATGGATGTAAGTTCATGGAAAGAGAAACGTGGCTGGTGTAGTGCAATTGGGCAGTCTGGGTTTCTTTCTGCCTATTTTTATTTTTTCCCTAAAGCAAGTCCCAGCCCTGGTGGCTCTGCCTCTGTTGCATGGCCCCATGGGGATACTCTGGGCTGTGGCCACTGAGCACCAAAGTACCCAGGGAAGAGATGCTCCAAGGGAAGAGGTGCTCCTGCATTGACTGGAGCAGTGGCACAAGGGCTGGGGGTTTGTTTGGTGAGGGCTGCCATCACCTTGTCCTTGCTGCTATTGCAGCCCAGGGGTGGCTTGTGGCTTTTTATGAGCTGCAGGTTGTCCATCTGCTTGGTTTGCCTCCGTGGGGGAAGAATTGATTCTAGCACAGGGATGCTCTTGGTGTATCTGGAGGTTCAGCTCACCTTGAATTTTGTGACTAATTGCTGCAGCAATTGAATTTGGTATCTGAAGGCAGCACTGCAGTCATGCATGATGGGAGGGGACAAAACTAATTTTTCTGTTTAGCTTCTTTGAACACTTCTTCTAATCCAACTAGTTTGGCCAGTTTAGTAGTTGGATGTTTGGTTGGGTTTTTGTTATTTTGAGGTGTGTATGTGTTTGTGGTTTTTTTGTTCTTAAGAAAAAACAATAATCTTTATTCCTCTTTAATGTAATTAGATGGCAGAGCAAACTATTGAATGGCTCTTGCTAAAGCTGTGAAAAACTATTTTTATCTTGATGCTGTTGTATGAAGGGTTTTCCTTTTTCTGCCTTTATGATGCTGACTGCCCTTTTATTTTTTAGCATCTGTTCCTGTAAGAATGTGGAAGGAAATGAGCTGGCTCAGCAGAAACTGAAACCCAAACTAATCTCACGCTGTAGTAAATGCTCAATAGTGTCATTGTCTGTGGGCACTTCAGCAGTGAATCCGGGGTGGTGGGGAGCAAAACCAGTGTTAAAACCTGAAATAGATGGCAGAGAAAGCACCAAAGCCCTTTTGTTGTTTTTCCTGGCATCCCCCAGGCTCTACTCTTGTGGCCCATGAGCACAACGCCCAGCAGCAAAGCCCCTGTGTCTGTGGCTCGGGGTGCTGGAGCCTGGCTTCTGTCACCTGCCCCAGCAGCGGGGCAGCCGGGTCCTGCCAAAGCTCCTTATGAGCTTTCCGAGGCTGGCTGCCACGCGTCCCGCAGAGTCCTCCTGTCCTTTCACCCCGTGCTTCCCCGCTTGCATAACTGGCTTAGGTATTGCACTCCCTGCCCTCCTTGCCGTGCCTTCAGCACTCCTGCATCGCTCGGCCTCTGTGTTCCAATAAAGAGCTTTCCAGCCAAGTCACTCCTTAGGTGAGGCTGGAAATCTTTTGAGGCAGAGGCACCAAGTTTACATTCTTGCCTATTTCATTTTGCAGATCTGTTTCATACCTAAATTCACAGGGATTATTTACTGAAAGTATATGGAGAATAACATTTCTCATTTAAAAAAAAAAATCCTCATAACTTTTGAACCCATGGTGCTTTCTCTGGTCAGAAACTGAAAGTGAAATGGATTTTTTTTAATTGCTTTATCAGACTGAGAGAAGCGTAGAGATTAGTGGAGCATGCACAGAAGGAAGTAAAGCATCTCTCGAGTGTTTTAATGATCTGAGTAGCTATTTTGTTTAGTATGAGTTGTCGCTGAACCTTCAGCATGGCCCTTAGGGTTTTAATTTGTTAAATACAAATAATTGAAGCATGGAAATGGAGTTTCTAACTATTGTGGTCCAGTGTAGCTGTGCATATATTCTTCATTCTGTCAGATGGGTTTGCTCAGTCCATGTTGGTATTCCCCAGCTGGGGTTTTCTATGTGAGGTGTTGGCAGGTATGAGGGAGGTGTTCCTGACCCTCTGGTGAGGCCTCACCTGGAGCACTGTGTCCAGCTCAGGAAACTTCAGCAGAGGCAGGGACATGGACTTGTTGCAGTGAATCCAGAGGAGGGTCATGAAGATGGTCAGGGGGATGGAGCTCCTCTCCTATGAAGAAAGGCTGAGAGAGTTGGAGTTTTTCACCCTGGATAAGGCTCCAAGGAGACCTCATTGCAGTAATTTAATATGGAGGGGCATATAAAAAAGATGGAGAAAGGTGAGGTATTTTCAGGGGCCTGAAGTGACAGGACAAGGAGCAATGGTTTTAGACTGAAAGAGGATAAGTTTAGATTGGACATAAGGAGCAAATTTACTGTGAGGGTGGGACAACCTGGGACAGGTTGCCCAGAGTTGTGGATGCCCCGTGTCCTGAAGTGAACAAGGCCAGGTTGGTTGGAGCTTTGAGCAGCCTGGTCTGGTATAAGGTGTCCCTGACCATGGCAGAGGGTTGAACTGGATGATCTTTAAAGGTCTCTTCTGACTCAAACCATTCTGTGATTATGTGATTATTTCAGTCTGATCTGGTGCCAAAGTTTGCATTTGTTTACTGGCAAGGGCTAATATTTATACTGTACTTTAACAACTGTTGGCACTACTGCTTGATGAAGGTAAGCAAAATTCCTCTGAGTGGAAAAAATGTTCTTCAAGTTTAAGACATGAAACCTCTAATATTTTCAGTCAGAGTTAATTTAATGATATTTAATGGACTGGGAGGCAGCAGTAGGAAAAAGGACCATAACCTTTGGAGGAGGGAAAGCTATACATTTTTTTTTTTTTTTTTTTGCTTGCCAGGCATTGCCATTTATCAGGCAGCTGCTCTATCTCTATCCCATCTCTAGACTTGTTAAGGACTGATTTGAAAGGACTCTCCACCTCATCAGTGCAGGGGGATGTTTGCTGCTGCAAAATGTGTTTCTGCAGCCAGCTGCCTGGCAAAGATGGGAAGTCCCATCAGCTGCCTTTCAGCTTGAATTCCTCACTTTTTGGCACAGTAGCAGACTCTTTTTGGCCCAGTACATGGTACCTGGCACAGCAGAAGCAAGATCTTAGCTGCCGCTTCTCTGCATCGCAGCAGGAGCCCTTCAGCATCTTGCATTTGTGTTGGGGCAGCCACTGGCAGGTGTTCCCCCTTGCAGAGCTGGAGCAGTAGGCTTTGCCACTGGTTAACTTTAACTTGTACTAGCCTAAGATGTGCTCTTAGTGAAAAAATGGGAGCTCCCACTGCTTGTATGGATGCTTGAAATCAGGCTACTCATATCAAATGTAGCACAATCTGGAGTGTGTGCATGCCATGGAGTTCTCCTGGAAAGCTGCAGGCTTGGAAATCCTGGCAGTAACAGCAGCATCAAGAAATTGGATGTGTTTTAGTGGGGCTATTTGTGGGCAGAGAGTGGTGCTCTTTTTTGAGGAGCTCTGTGATCTTTGCCTAAGGTGCTCCCAAACAGCCCCTGTGAGTTTGTGGTGCAGCCTCGAGAAATGTGCTGCTGCAGCTTCCTCCCTGCTGAAAAGAGCAGTGCTGGTGGAGAAGCAGTCACTTTCCGTAGGAAAAGTCAATATGGGAGGGTTTATGCACACACAAATTTTATTCAGTGGCATGCTGAGACATTTGTCATGACTCACATGTCAGCAGTGATGGGCCATCGGAGTGAGTGCCCAGCTGTGCAGAGCTGTGCCTGCCCAAAGATGCCTGCATGCCCCAGTGTACATCCAAATGCCATTATGGCATAGCTCAAAGTTCTGGCAAACTTGGGGTATTTTTGCACAGTTTCTCCCCATCCACTGGCTTGCACAGTGATCCAGTCCAGAGGGACTTTCTGGTTTGCAGAAGGTCATTTTGTGTTGCTCTGGTGTGAATGCTGCTTGGAGCTAGGGGAGGAGTTGTGCTAGATCCCTGTGGGCCCACCCATGGGCTAGAGGAGCAAAACCACAATTCTTCTGATGTAAAATTTCTTTGAAAAGGGAAAAAAGTGCTTTTATCAGCAGCAAATCTCTCACTGACTACAAGAACCATGGATCTGTAAGAATCTGTGAATATTTGCTGAATGGCTTCTGCTGTCCCTACAGCAGGTCCTGAGGTTCCTCACACTCCAAACCTAAGCACAGCCTACACACACAGCCTAAGCAGCATTTAGGGGTATTTTCAGGCACCTTTTTCACTGCTTAGTAAGGAGGGAATTATTTTTTAATATATTTTCAGAGCAAACTGCCTGATGGCCTTTCTGTTTGTTTCAGTTGTTCCTCTGAAGTGTCAGAATGATTCTCATGCTTTATGAAGGAAAAAACCCACCTTTATTTTGAATAAAATGGAAATATATGTGTGTAATACACAGATCCTACTGAATAGCAAATAGAGAGTGATTGTGGTCTCCCCTAGTGGAGGGTGTGGTTACATTTGGTTGGTTGGTTGGCTTTGTACAACCTTAATGTTGTTTTTAAAACAAATAGGCTATTATTCCCATTCATGCACTGGATGAGTGATAAAAGTGGTCCTCCTCATTCACCTGACACTGAGAGTTAGAGAAGGAACTGGAAAAATCCTTGTATGACTTGCACTACTAGGTTTTACCTGTGGAGATGCTCCAGTAATGTACTGGATCACTTACTTCTTGACATTATTTTTCTTCTGAGCTTTACATCTCATCCATTAGACCTTCTCAGCAGATGGGCTTTGAAGCTCCAGATTCAGGGGTGCGCAGATCACATATTTGGTGCCATGACACTGCCATTTGCCATCAGCTGGGAAAAAGATCAGGATGTCTTTCTGAGAGAGCAGGGTGCCCCGAGGATGGCAGGAACAGAAAAGGCATGAAACACAGGGGCAGTCTGTCTCTAAACAGGGGAGAAGCTGCTCACTGGAAGTGTGGAGGAGAGCCCAGGCAGAGCTGAACACAGATTGACCCAAGGCACTAAGGTCAAAAGGCAAATCTGTTTCTTGGAGGAGTTCCCAGTGCAGATAAGGAAACTTGGTGTTGAGATGGTGCGTGCGGTGCCAGGGGTCAGGAGGCTGTCACTGCGTGAAGTGCAGGGGAGGATTTCTATGACACGGGGAAAGGACACTCTGTGTCTGAAAGGAGGCAAGAAGAACCTGATCAGTTAAACCAGGAAAGCCAAGGCTGATGTGGGAATGATGGCTCTCCATCCCTCTGCATAATAGAGGGGAAGTTCCAGAGAAGATCAGGTTGGGACCAGAAAAAATGTGATTACCAGCACTGAATACATTTGAGTTCAAGTTAGAAGATGATTTTTTAGCCAGTAGAGGAATGAGGACTTGACTGGGGTGATGGGAGCAAAGCCTGGTTGGCTTTTGGGATAAAGCTCAGGAAAAAAGTCAGTGACTGACACTACATCTACCGTATCAGGGCCTGAACATAGTTTTACCAAGAGGAGCAGCTTGTCTTCAGGAATATTGAAAATAATGAGTATTGACTGTATTAAAGTACAAGTATATTACATTACATCCACTCTGACATAGCTCTGTACAGGAGCTATTAGGACAAAGCTGAGTAATAAAAGCTAATAAGACATTAGGACAGCTTGGAAACAACAAGAAACAGAGAAATAACCTATAAGAGTCATGTTGAATTTGCAGGAACAATGGCATTCAACATCTTTGCTTCAGTGCATGCCAGTGGTTGATATGCCTTTCCAGGGCTGGCACTCGAGCAGATCTGCCCCTCTCAATCTTGGTTGCAAATTTAGTGTTGGCATGGGCTGCTTTTAACTTCACTTTGCCTTATTTCAGCCCAACAGAGTCACCTCCCCAGCAGAGTGCTCACCAGATTACCATGGGGTGTCAATTAGTAGAGAAAATCTGGGTGTCTTATAAGAAAAGTACCTTTATTGAGAGCAGTTAGCTGTCCAGTGAAGCCAGAGCCTAACAGATAATTGCTATGAGAAGTAGTTTTGACTCTTTCGCTCCTTTGTAAAGCAGGACAGGAATTGAGAACTTTCTCTCCCAAATTTGGACCAAGTGCAGCTTCAATGGCTGTCTCAGCAGGTCAATATCACAGATGTCTGTTCCAAACTGTCAATTCCTTTGTGCAAGTGAATTACTGAAATAATTTTTTTCCTCCAGGAATGTGAAATTCGCTTATTCAATGCCATTACAGAAAAAAGCCATTTCTTACTGTAGCAGAAATGTGTGCACAACTCAGTTCTTTCTGACCTGCCTATAGCTTTGTTTTTGTTGTGAGAATATAATTTGGAGTACTTTTTTCTATGTTGTTTCATAATCTGTCTAGCCTGATATTTTCTAAACCTGTGGTTTCCTTCCTTCTCTCTCTTATTTTCTGTTATTAAGCCTTCCAGACCACCAGAAAATATCTGAGGTGTAAATTGTAGCAATTTTGGCAAGCACAGGTCTTTTTGGGTTGTAAGCAGTGGGTGCTCTAGCAAACTGAGGACAGGTTGAAAAACAACAACCAGGCATCTTGCTGTGGGCTGATGCTCAGGGTGGAGAACAGGGAAGATGGGAGTTATTACAACTGAATATGTACACTAAAATGGATGGATAAGATAACTGATGTGGTACTGTAGAGAGGAAAGATCTGGATAGTTTGCGAGTATGTATTACTGTGTTTAGGGTCTGATTCTGTTACATCCAAGCAAAGTAAATATTCCATTGGTATTTCTTAGGAGAGGGATATTTTTTGTCAATGACAGTCATTTCCTCATCAGTATTGTTGCTCAACCCTGGCTCCCATGTTCATGGTCTGTGTTTGGGACCATGTGAGAGGAAGGAGGGAGGCAAGGGGGGAAGATCCCATGTGGCAGAGGTGGGGGAATGTGGAAAGGAGTTGAGGGGGATGGAGCAGATTGAGTGTCCATCAGAATAAATGTGCTGCTGCAGCCTCATAGGCCATACAAGAAAGGGCTAAAAGGTAAATGGGTATGAGAAATGACATGATGTTGAAATGGCACTACAAAGTGTAAATGTACACTTTGATTTACCTTTTTCATCAAAAGATGTGCTTGATGGATTGGTCTGGCTCTGCACCTTTGGTGGCAGAAATGAGAGCCCTGTCTTGAGATTTTACAGTTTTTGTCCAGTTGATGCTAGCCACAGTGGGACTGTGGGCAGCCCAGCCCTCCCCCACTTCCCACCAGCATGCTGGAAACTGCAGCTGAGCAGCAGAAATCCCTAGGAGAGCCCTATCAGCCTTCAGCTGGGTCCCAGTCAGGACTTTCTTCCAGCAGCAGCCCTTTTGGTCTTCAGCAGAGCTCAGGAGGAGGTTTATTTAAAGCCCTGGTCCATTCTGTGGAGGAAGTAGGAAGCACTTCCTCTCCGTAGATCTCTATCCCAAGCTTTTGTCCACTTTCTTGCAGTCCCACCCTGCTTGGAGTTGCTCCAAAAACCAGCACGCCAGGGCTGTGTGCTATTGTTCAGCAGGGTCATCCTTTAGCTGCGGCTCCTTTTCTAAAACAGGGTTTGGGCACCAAAATGCTGAAGAGCTCTGTCCTGGGTTAAGGGATGTATAAATGCCCATCTGTCTACCTGCCCCACCATTCTCCTGCATTTGGAAATGTCAGTTGCAGAGGAAATATGAGGGTCAGCCTTCCTTTGGGAGGCTATTTGATTCTTGCCACTGAGTTTTAGTTGTGAAATTTCAAGGAGGTCTCAAAATAGGTCTGACAAATCATGATCTCTGCAATAGAGGATGAAGAAGCTAAAAAAATAGTGTTAACCACAAGAATGAGAGGGCCTAAAATGCTTTTAAGGTACTACTGCTTACTCTCTTCAGAGCAGGGGCAGGGAAATGTGGGATTATTTCTGTTATGCTGCATTTATCTCAGAGCAGTCCAGCAGCAGGATTGTGCCTGTGTTTGCAGGGGGGTAACAGAAGAGTCTGAATGTCAGGCTCAATCATGAAGAGTGTCAGCTGGAGGATTTACCTGGTTCTTCCATGGCCCAGACTTGCTTCAGCTGAGCAAATAAAACTTTGTCTTCCTCTGGCAGGAACCTCTCCCTCAATGCCAGTGTGACTCCAAACATCTATATCAGTTGTGGAATGGACTCCTCTGACCCTGAGGGTGATGCATTTGCTGGCCTTCCCTTTTCAACATATGTAGTGCCAATAAAGAGCTGTTAGTAGGCTTAAAGAAAAGGGAAGTGGCCTTGCTGTTGTGTGCTGAAAGATGATGAGTGCACACCCCAGGAGAAAGCATCACTTCAGAAACTTTAGATTCCTGCACCATCCTCCATCATCAGAGCCCTCCTTTTAACCACTGCTGCAGCCTTTAAACACTTTTTTCCTGTTCCTTTCAAGAGGAAAAAATAAATGATAAATTATTGTGTTGATCTTACGTAGATGTTGCATTTACGGAAAGATCTTGTTGACATGGTTTCTCACACAGGATGCCTTCTGCTCCTGCAGAAAAGTTGCTGAAAGCTTCCAGGGAAATAGATAATGTTATTCTTGGGGAAGGGAAATAAAAATACCAAAACCAAACAAAAACAACAACAACAACAAACCAAACAAAATACCCACCAAAGCTACCAAAAAACAAATGAAAAACCCAACAAGCCAGCCTGGTGTGGATCTAGTGTGGCTCTTGCAAAAGATGCTGAATTTGGTTTAGTAGAATTTTTTTTTTGTCCTGTTAGAAGTGGAGCAGACTAGTAGTTGATACCAGGTGTAGCTTAGGGTCTTTTTCGAGACCAGAGTGATAAATTAAGAGGTTACAAAATGGCTGAGGTCAGTATCCTGACCACCTGGTGTGGCAATACCCAGGAAAGCTTATCTGTCCATGGTCTGATATGTTAAAACCTTACGGATTAGGTGCTCTTTTTGCATTTGCTAAAATGAAGTTCATGAAGATCCTTCCACCTGGGAGAGCAATTTTAAGGGGGTATCAGGAGTAGATTTTCTCCCTCATCCTCTTCTCCTCATGTGAACACCAAAGCCCATCTTCAACATCACTGTTGAGAGAAGGCACATTTCCTGTTTTTGCAATCGAGACCTTCACCGATCCGGCACCAAGGCGGTGGGACAGGATGTGCCCCCTCTGTGGTCTCAGGTGGAGGTCAGCTCTTCTCATCCCACGCCTCTTGGGATGCTTCCTGCTTCAAAACCACCACATCTCCTTCCTGTTACTATACCCAGTTAGGGAAGAAAATACACCCATTTGGCCACTACTGCCATCAATTAGATATAAATATAAAATTCAGCATAACCTGATTTTCCATTTGTTTCTTACCCAGCCTACTGACAGAGGCTCAGCTCCAGGCAGCCCTCACCCACAGCGCTCAGAAAAGCACATTTGGTGTGGGTATTGCTGGGGATGGAGTCCTGTGGTGGAGGTTAATGAGGAAAGTGATGTCTTGAGTGTAGATTGTATGATTTGCTTCCAAGATGATTTGCATTGAAGTGTTAAATGCTTCACAGAAATGCCAGAAGAAAGGATTTTCATAGGGCTGTTCTTGGTGCCCCTAAAATTGCCACTGTCTTTTCTTTCTCCTCTGATATGGAGCACTCCCCTTCTTGGAGACAGACAGTCATATTGTTCTTCTGCATAATTTATAGTGAATGCACTTAAGAGCAAATCAAACTCTTGAGTGCTCAAGATTAATGGAAGTTGCAACTACTAAATGTGTGGGCTGGGACTGGAAGTGTCCTGCTGTGCTGCTGCACCAGCCTCCTCTTGCCTTGATCTTGACTGCTGGGAGAGTCCAGAGTCCAGTCAGTGCTGGCCCTGAAAGCTCAGTGAAGGGGTGGTGCCCATTTTTGTAGGGATTTTAGAGGAACTAGTCACAAAATCACATGGTGTGCTGTTTTCTGGAGATACCTCTGCCATTTTTAGTGATGGAAGCTGAAGTGAGAGGAGAGAGAAGGTATTACTGTATCCCTGAGCATCATACATGGTCAGAGAAATGGTCTGTCATATCACTGCTGGTCAAGAGGGCCCATTGTGTTCATGATCCACCTCGCAGGAACACCAGTGCTCTGCTCTTCCGTGTGATAATTTGGTCTGGAGTTTGCACCATCAAGGCACTGCCTTGGGCAAAAGCCCATGAGCCCCTTTGCAGGTGGGGAGCCACCAGCCTGGGTGTGCCTTGGCATGGGCAGCCCTTGCCACCCAGGGAGGAGAGCAGGACATGGCAGGACAGCTGGGTGTCCACATCCCGGCATAAATGTTGCCATAATCCAACACAAGGTGCTTGCCATTGTGTTCTCAAGGCATGAAGGCTGCCCTGATACTAACCTGAATACAAACCTTGCATCATGTTCCTGATGTGGCACTTTGATCCAGGACATGTCCTGCATCCATGGCTTTCCTGCACAGGATAGTAGTTGCTGTAATTTTGACTCCTTGGTTCTAAAAATGAATTTTTAAAAACCCTGTGAGATTGGTACAGTCACATGCACCAACTTGAGCAATTTCCTTAGCTATTCTAGAGCTCGGGCTGATTCCTACCAGCAGATTTGGTCTTCTGCTCCTTGCATTGCTGCATTCAGCAGAAGCAGGTTCCTTCCTTATGGATGGGATGCTGTTCTTATGTAGGTATTTCACTCTCAGTTTTTAATTCACATCTCTGTAAGGAAAAAAGTCCAAGGAAGTTAAACTCTAGGTTTGCCATTAGATTTGAAATTTGCTATTAGATTTCAGTGGGTTTTTTTCCATTCAACAGACAGGAAAATAAAGGTGTAAACAATTTGATTACTGATATTAGTGTTTGCCACTGAAGGGGAAATAGAACACTGTTTTGAGAAAAAATTTGGTTTAGTGGAGTATGTTTTTACAAGGAATTTAACTAGTGGCTTTTGTGCTATTTTGAAGTGATGACCAATTAAAAAAGGACTTTAGAAATCTAGATTAATAAAATAAATGGGTGCATATATATTAGATTTACTATTTTTGGAACATAAACAACCTGTGTATTAGTAGTAGAAATTGTTTGCAATAGCTGTGTATTTGGAGGTTGAACATATTGGTGACAAAGAATCTTTCTCTTTTCGTTGATTTTTCCCCCCCAGTATATCTTACTACTTTTAGTTAATGTTGAATTTTTATTAGAGGTAGCTGGTTGGCATATCTCCAAAGCCACATTTTTGAGCATCTTTTTTATGCCTTAAGTTTTAGCTTTCATATTATCCAGATTCTGTACTGCATTAGTATATAACACTGAACTTCATATAAAGTTCTTCTCACAGCTTAGTTAGACAAAACAATCCTTATCCAGTCCAAGAACCAAGGACACCATTGCAGCTTCAGGCCCTAAAAGTGAAAACAACAGCAAATTGAGGAGAGGAAACTGGGAGGATGGGACTTCATAACCTGAAGCTGTAATTGGACAATTGACCCCAATATGGAAATGGACCAAATCTTCTAAAAGTGTGAAAACTCCTGACCCATTGTCCATCTTGGGTGTAGCCTTGGCTGGGCTCTTGTACTGCCCAAGGTGTATCCTTTGAAAGCCTTTTGAATAAATGCCTACTTTATTCATTTAACTCTGTCTAGCCTCTGTTCTAGATAGCCTCTCAAGGCATCATTTTCACTAAGGGTACACCTGCTAAAAGATGCTTTCTTTAGTTAAATAACAAGGTTTCTTTTCACTCTTTGAAAGCAAACACAACTTTCTTCCCTGCTCTGTTTCAAAGTAGCTACCCTGAAATCCCCTTGATTCCTCCAAGCCTAGTATCTCAGCACAGTACATGCAGCTGGGGAAGGGAGGGATATCAGATCTTTCCCTTGTTTTTTCATTTAGGCATCATTAGCAGTGAGGATGGTCTTGCAGACCATGCCTGAGGGCTGGATATCATCTGTCATTTTTGGTTTGCTGGTGTCATTGTCCCCAAGGTCTCCATCTCCTCCACAGCAGTGGCTCTAATGCTGTGGAATTTGCTCAGGTGCCATTGGCTGGCTCTTGTTACTGTTAGAGTTTGACTAATTCTTCTGATATTTAATCTGGGTTCCTTTCTCCCAGGGCTGTGATTGTTCTGTAGAGAATTTTTCTGTGATTTACCTTCGTCAATTAAATAAATGCATCATAGGAAACTTCTAAAATCTAATGACAAAACAGTCCAACTGTGCTATTTCTATGGTTTTAATTATATTAACAACACAGTGCCTTGTGGTAATTTTTGTCACTTTTCTTCCATTTTTCTAAAAATGTTCTCTCTGATTTCCCAGTTCCCATCAGGAACGTTCCCCTATCCTGCAGGTCAGCACTCACTGAATTTTATTAAAAATTATGTATTACAATGCTATATTCAGGGAGCATGACGTGGGTTTTTCCTCATGCAACCCAACCTCCTCAGAAAAAGACTGTGCACTAAGACATTGTGCAGACATGTTTTCCTTGATCTGCAATATTGTGTAAACAAACTAATTTTTTTAAGCCTTGCCAACTTTACACAGCGTCTGAAAAAATAGGACTGGCTGCTTCTCCCTTGGTTTTGTTTAAAAAAAAAGGACAAAGGGAGGAGATGAGGAAAATCCACTCATGATTTTCTTTTCCTGTCTGCAATTACAAGCTGCATTACTGCCCAAACTGCTCCCACCCAAATTAACCCAATATCCTAATTTACTTGAAATATTTCTGTGCTTTTCTTAATGCTTTGGGAATATTTGCCCTTACAGTAATAAGGTCTCCTCCCTTAGCTGGAGAACATCATGGAGAGCTCCCCAAAGAACTGCCACATTTCTGGTCCCAACTCATTTATTACTTAATATCAACAATTCATGAATGTTTGGCGGTAATTTGTGTTTCATTTCCTTCTTTTCAGTAGTTTGTAACCATACCATCCATGGCAAACTCTCCTCTGCTGGTGGGGGTCAATGTTGATGGGCTCAGTGGGTAGCAATGGGTGCAGCAGGTGCCAGCATCCCCTGGCTCCTTGCTGTGACTCCAGCACCTGGAAAGATCCTGCCACTGTGATCTGCAAATGCCAATTGTGATTGTGTGTCACAACTGTGTGCACTTGTGATCCAAATGTAAAACGGTTCTCAGGTTTTTTTACTGATGCTCAGTGTCAGTGACTAACTGATTTTTTTTCCCAGTAAATCAGGAATACAATCCTGAATAAAGTGGCTTCAGTAGATGGGAGCAACCTGGACACCTTCAAGTGAATTTATTCTGTTTTAGCCTTTGCAACTGACTCCATGAAATGAACCTGCCAGCCTGGAAATATTTGTCTCACATAGCCATTTGCAGGGTTGGAGTATTTGTCATTATACCCTTCTTTGGCAAGATGGGGGTAGGTGGTTATTTACAATGGATTTTCATCCCAATCATGGAATCAGGTTTTCAAGACCACACAGTTCCTGGGTATGCATTTATAAACTTACACAGTGAGGTGGCTCGAGGTCTCTTTACCAATTCACTGCACTTTTCAAAGGACATTCAATGAGCATATGTGAATTGTTTTCTGAAGCTGAAATGTGCCTGATACATGTAGCGGTCCTTCCCCTTCACCCAATGTTTTTAATAAACTTCTGAAAAGGATTGAACTTGAAAATAAGTAGCAAATAAGCAATGTTTCTTATGTAAATAAAAGCAGAATTAATCACTGAAAATGAAAATTTTAAAAATACCTTTTGTTTATTTATTTAGAGTTGTCTTTTCTTCACTTGTCAGGTTTTATTTTTGTTTCTGTTTCCCCAAAGGCAGCAGCAGAAGCAGTTTCAGCCCCTCTTGACATGAGCCTTTTGCATCTCAAACCGTGCAGGGCTTGAATTTTTTGCAGCATTATTGATTAAGGTTTTTCTTATGTCTCACTGCTTCTATTATTAGATTTTTCAAGAGGTGAAGATACTCCTTTTTGCAATTCAGATTTTATCAAAAGGTGTTACTTTTGACCCCGTGTCTGCAGCCTGGGAAAATGGCACAGGTGCTGCAGTGGCTGGTATGTGGGTGTCGGCTTTTGCCGCAGGGCAGGAAAGAAGTTCACATGAGTTTACCAGGCAGGACCAGATATCTATAGCAACGTATTTGTATATCCTGTGCCTTGTCTGTTGCAACGCTCGTTGCTTAGGATACTGACATTAAAACATGTAACAAAATCTGCTCTTCACTCTGGAGTTCATTATCTGTCCCAGCCCATGTAAGTGCGCATTTCCCCCCCACTCTCAGATCAGAACCACTGACCAGCCCTCGGCAAAGCATGGTCCAGAGGATGTTGTTATAATCCTATTTTGCAGCCTGTTGCTGCATGATCATTTTTCACCTAAACATTTGTCACTAGCTGGGGTGTCTGGGAACCCATCTCCCTCTTGCCTCCAGGCCCACGGGAGCTGGAGGCTTCCTAAACCCATCTGTGTGTTGGCTGAGTTGGTGTGTGCTGGTGCTACTGGTGCATGAAAGGTATTCTCGAGGGTGTGTTCCTGAACTGTGGCAACACAGATCTTCAGTGGCTGAGGCTTGTGTTTGGACTACCTGTGGGGAGTTTCTTGTGGGGTTTCGTTTATTTGGTTTGGTTTGTTGTTTGTTTGCACGGGATTTGTTTGCTTTTTAGTTTGGTTGTTTTGGTTTTTTTTTAATACGAGGATCAAACTTTTAAAATAGAGCCTCAGTGACAGATCTAATGCTTTAGGTGTTTTAATTAAAAAAAAAAAAAAAAAATCTTCCACCCCTGTTGAAATGGTTCTTGCATTTCAGGCCAACCCAGAGCAGTGTTTGCTGCCTGGCTTATGCTGTTCATTTTCTTTGGGCTCCTGCAGTCCTGGAGGCACTGTGCTACAGCTTCATGATGGTAACAGATTTGACACACTTATTCTGCTTTATAAGTGAGCACTGCAAGAGAAATGGTGCTACACTTCTCCCCCGCAAAGCAGATAGCTCAGATAATATGAAGAGTATTTGTTCTGTTTCTCTGTGCACTGTCTTTCTCAGCTGGAGAGCACCTCTGTCCTACAGACAGGCATTTCATCAATTTTCCTCTTTTTATTAGCACTAAATTAGTATCCAAGTGGGTTTGCACAAGGAAATACATCTCTAAGGAGTTAGTGCTCCTTTTGCAGCCCTAACTGATTCAGAGAGAGGATCCCATCATGAGCTCGTTTCAAGGCAGTTTTGCTTTCACAAGCTTTGCAGTAAAAAGCTGGTTTGGTCTCTGGCTTTCTGGGTTACATGGTCAAAGCACGCTTCTACCGGCTGTAACTGGTGGTTGTCAGAGAGTTCTTGTGAAATTGGGATGCACTGAGCTTTGTTACAAGTATTTCAAATACTTTGGTGTGTGGATGCTGACAGCCAGTCCATCTGTTGGTAAAAACACAGAATTGCTACTTTAGCTGTTTCAGGCTTTGCTGCAGTTACTCACCCCAGTGCTGCATAACCCAATGTTGTGGTTTAACCCCAGCCCCCAGTGGGTTGAGGAGGAGAACTGGGGGAAAAAAACGTTAAATCTGTGGGTTGAGATGAAAAGAGTTTAATAACTGAAAAGAAAATTTTGTTCTAATAATGATTATAACAATTGTAATGAAAAGGGAGATAATGAAAAGAGAGAGAGAGAGAGAGAGAGAGGTAACATCCAAGAGAAACAAGGGATGCACAGTACAATTGCTCATCATCTGCTGACCAGTACCCAGTGCATCCCTGAGCAGTGATCAGCCCTCTGCCCTGACAATCCCCCCAAATTTATATTCTGAGCATGATAGTACGGAACATCCCCTTGTTCAGTTCAGGTTACCTGTCCTGGCTCTGCTTCCTCCAAGTTTCTTGTGCACCTCCTCACTGGTAGAGCGGGGGAAGCTGGAAAGTCTTTGACTTGGGGTGAGCGCAGCTTAGCAACAACTAAAACTTCAGTGGGTTATCAAAATTATTCTCATTCTCTAATCCAAAACACAACCCCATGCTAGCTACTAGGAAGAAAATGAACACTACCCCAGCTGAAACCAGGACACCAGTATGTGTCTTAGCCTCAGTAAAAGACCTTTTTGCTCATTTCTAGGCTTTTGCCATAGATTATTGCTGATTTTTTTGTAAGCCTAGAAGGACAGAGGTTACATTCAGGTGGGAGTTACCTGACAGCTCAGTTTTGAGCCTGGCTAGAACTAATTAGCATTAGAACCAGCAGGAGCACCACATAATTTTAACAAAAATTTTAGTGTGAAACTGGAAGGAAGGTGCATCTGCATTTCCCCCTGTTTACATGGCCCAGCATCTCTTTCATGAGCAATGATTGACTTGCTAAGCCCTCAGCTCTGCATTTAGACTACCAAGCTGTTCCTTGTCTGATCACCTCAAGGGCGTTCCTGGGATGGTTTTTCTTACTGCTATGATAGTGCCAGATGCTCTGAGGGCTTTTGCTCATTGAGGTAAGCAGGGACAGACCTTGCTGCAGTGTATGTGGCATTGCTTCCCTGGCTTTCACCCTGGTGTGATGGGAAATGAGGAAGAGGCAGGCTGTGCTGGAGTTAGGTCTCTGCTAACTGCCCAGGGCAGTGTTGGGTGCAAGGAGGTCTCTCCTGCCTTGCCTTCTACACCCCACTACAAGTGATTTAGCTGGTAAAGGCTCATTTTTAAAAAAAGCAACAAAACACAGCCCTAACCACAGGACTGACCAGAGCATCCCAGCCCCGCTCCCTGTGATTTCCATTAGCAGCCATCCTCTGAGTGGTCTTGTGGCTAAATCAGCTGCTGAGCCTCTGGAAAGTGATTTGATGAAAGCATTTTATAGCAATCGAATGAAATGTCAGTTGGATGCCAGCAGCAGGGGTTGCTGTCATGATTAATGAGATATTTAGGCATTTCATTTTGAAGGAGCTACCTGCAACACAATTTACATCAAAGCTGGTTTTTTTAGATGGGCTTTAATAAATTAATGTTAATGTCAGTTATTTAATTATTCACATCAAATTGGTTACAACTGCAGGATTGCATTTGGGCTGAACATGTTAGGAAGCTGTTCAGAAAGCTCATATGCAAAAAAAAAGGTTGTGTTCAGAGCATTGCACATCTTCTGATATAAAGTGATGTGGAAGAGGAGGGAGGGTTGAAAAGGCCTGTAATCTTTTGAATGCAAAGATTGCTTGAATATAAAGCTTTTGAAGCTAATATTTAATGAACATCTCTTCAAATAACAGGATGTATCTACCACTAGGACAAGTAGTGAAATCTAGTAAGTGGAATTATTATCTTACCTCTCTGTTGTCTAGGGTTCTCTGTTTTTAAGGGAACAGTAATAATAAAGGTATTATAGGAAGAGGAAGAAATTATATTAAACCTCTTTTAACTACCAGTGGAAAGTTTTGCAGTCCTTAACCCTGCGAGTCAATAAAGCTGAGGTAATTTCTGCTTAAAGCCCAGCTCCTGCATTAAGTGGGTTCTACTGTTCCTCCTACCTCTCTCCCAGGGAATTCTGAGGCAGTGGTTGATGAGGCAGGGGCTGCTTTTTGATCCAGACACTAGTTCTTACAAAGCACCTGGGAATCATGAAGTGAAGGGGCTCACTGAAGGCTGGAAACTGCAGGCTCCTCCTCACCCAAGGACAGGAGCATACTGTTACAATTTCTGCTCTTTAAAATAAAGGACCACATCTGATCCATTATTTGCTCCAAGCTGCTCTTTTCTGCAATTTGATTTAACAGACTAGAATACTGTGTTTTCTGCCCTCGGCACTGCAAGGATGACTGCCCGGAGCAGAGAAGACTCAAAGATGGAAAGGCAGTGGCAGTAGCTGAGAGTTAGTGGTTTAACTGGAGGGCAGCCTGATGCTCTCCTAGGAGTGATCCTGGCAGGGACCAGGAGCTGTGGCATCCCTGCATGTTGGGAGCAAGCAGAGGTATGTCAGGTATGTAGAGAAAACTCTGCAATATAATGGACAAAAATAAATCTTTGGAGTTGAAATATTGGCAGCTTTTCTGGAAAACAGAAGTGCCAACGATAACACAGTTGTCTGTTAAGCTCAGTGCGTGGAACTAACGAGCAGCTGGCTGGGTTTTGTCTCTGAGCATTAAGCCACAGAGCAGGATGTGGATTTTTTACATTGCTGAGGCAGTGCACAGACTAAGTGGAATACAAATAAAACAAGCTTACATTCTGCTGTAGAGCAACTTATTTTTTGCTGACCTTTAGCATTTTAAAATTTTTTTGGGTTCTTATGCATGCTTGGAATTTTTAATCTCTGGGAAGTGCTTAGCTCCTGTTTGTCCTGGTCTCTGCATGCTTTGCAGCTTAGCTCTTGCAGTTTCCAGGTATTCTGCAGTGTTTGCCTAATACTAACCTGTCTTCTACATCGGCTTTGAGCAAACCCAACAGGCACAACAGTCTGTGCAGAGAAATATCATTTATGCAAACCAGTCACAGGGGTTTGGACGTGACTTTGTGCACACTTGTGAATAAACTTCTTGAATTTGAGAAAGGGCATGCAGCTCAAACTCTAGCTTGGCAGCACGGTTTGATATTGCTAGGTAGCCATGAAAGACTGCAAGGGATAAAAGCCAGAAATTATCAAGGTTTTGTTTGTTGTTGCGTAAGTGCAGATTAACCATCTTTAATTCTGCTGAAGGAGCTCTCCTATTGCTGGGCAATCTCACCTTGGTGTGGCACAATGTGGGTACTGTCAGGAGAGAAGACAGACCCAGCCCTCTCCTGATAGCCTAATGAAATCCTGAATTTAAATGTGCTTTGGCCCTTGTGGGAGAATATTGAATTTACTGAATAAGCTTCTCTGAAAGTATAAATCCCAGTAAACCTGAAAAAGTCTCTTTGCCAAATATTTTGCTTTAAAAAGCCTTATTCTCTGATTCTCTGGGAGGGCTGGAAAGGATGAAATCCCTTGTGCTGGTGCTGCTGTCATAGTGATCCATCTGCTCATGCTGCCTCCATGACTGAGAAAAAGAGAGAGAAGCCTTTTGGGGTGCTGCTGTTGAGCATGGGCTGTGCTGAGCTTACCCTTGTACCCTCCTGTGACCCTTGGGTGCCACAAGGAGCACCAACCAAGCCCACCACACAGCAGCAAGCTCCTACTGCTGTGGGGCAAGGGATGCAGGGAGGGAGGAGAAGCTGTGTAAGCCAAAGGGTTTCAAAGAGCATCTGGACAATGCAAACGTGACTGGCACAGAGCCACATGCCCTTCCTGCTTCTTGTTCAGCTGCATTTACTTTCACTTTTGAACAGATGAATTTTTTCTTTTCATCACTGCTGCTGTCCCTGCCTGCTCCCACTCTGTCATCACAGCAGATCAGCCTGTGTAGGAATCCTGAGCTGGGCATCCCAGCCAAGTGATGGAGGAGTGGGATTGCAGCAGAGAACTAAAATACTGAGCTTTATTATTTCCCATATAATAAGGATTAATAATAAGAATTAATATTTCCCAAATACTTCCTCCTGAGCTACCTTCCCCTTCCACAGCATATTAATCACTGGGAGAGCCTAGAGGAGAGGAGAGGAAGCCAAATTAAATTAGGTCTTTTCCTGGTGATTTATAGCAGCCTTTTTCTCCTCTTTCCCCCTTGCCACAGGGGGACTCTCTGTTTCTCGCAGGGTTCTACCTCTCCCCAGCCTCTTTCTGCCTACTGTGGCTGGAGCTCAGGCAGATTTTCTCTTGTTTTGCAGCTGCTGAACCCGGACCCAGAAGAGGATGGGGAAGCAGAACAGCAAGCTGCGCCCCGAGGTGCTCCAGGACCTGCGTGAGAACACTGAATTCACAGACCACGAGCTGCAGGAGTGGTACAAGGGCTTCCTAAAAGATTGCCCCACGGGCCATTTGACTGTAGAGGAGTTTAAAAAAATATATGCAAATTTTTTCCCCTATGGCGACGCGTCGAAGTTTGCGGAGCACGTCTTCCGCACCTTTGACACTAACGGCGACGGGACGATCGACTTCAGGGAATTCATCATCGCCCTGAGCGTCACCTCCCGGGGCAAGCTGGAGCAGAAGCTGAAGTGGGCGTTTAGTATGTACGACCTAGATGGCAATGGGTACATCAGCCGTGGGGAAATGCTAGAAATAGTGCAGGTGAGGCATTACCTCTACTGGACATCCTCTCTGTGTTGTTGTAACCTCTTCACCGTGAAACAGCTGGAGCTGGAGATGAGGGATGTGCTGAGTTGGGTCGCTCCTGCCCCAGAGAGGTTCCTGAGCCCATGGTCCCCAAAGGGACCCATGGTGGGACCTACAAGATGCAGATGGGGAAAGGGCCTGAGATATGAACAAGGCCCTTGTGTAGCTGGCCTGCAGCCAAAATTCTGCAGCACTCCCTGGGGGTTTCTCAGGGTGATGTTCATGGGATCAAAAAACCCTAAATGCAAATTCTATCGACCTGATTAACCTCAGAATTAATGCTTTGAATCTTCAAATCTGAGTCAATGTGACCTCTGGATGAAAGGCTGTAGCATCCCTTTGTCTCCCAAGGGCAGAGGACACGTAGACCACAGGCTGTAGTGGGGGCAGGCAGAGCAGTCCCCTGTGCCCCTACCCCACATGCTGGTGGGGCTTGGCATTGGCAGTGGCTGCTTGTCACCCACTGTGCAGCTGAGATGTGTGTCCTGTGCAGTGCAAGGGAGTCATGCATCAGGCAGTGCCCTGACACTTTGTCTTCATGGCTGAGGTGGGATAATTTAGGAGGAAGGCTAGGCCTACAAACACTCTGAGGTGGTCTTATCATTATTCTTCTTGTAAGTCTGAAGATGCATTTCCTTACCCATCCACAAAGAAAAACAACCCCTATTGCTGCATATTCACATTCACCATAATCCATACAGCACCACACATGCATATCTGTAACTGTCTGGAGCCAGACAAAGAGGAGATGGCTTAGCCCAGCTGCAGAAGAGAGGGTTGCACACCATTGTCTCCTATATTTTAGCTCAGTCCCACTCATACATTATTCTAGACTGACTTTCAGTTAAGCTGACCTAACGGTTCTTTTGAAGTATGAATGAATACAGAAAAGAAAAATGAAAAAGCTGCAGTCAGAAATTCCCATTCATTTCAGTTTATAAAGTCCTGCAGCTGCCTGCCAGGGTGTTTTTATTGCTACAGGCTTAAATTCTTTTTCTCTGACCCCTGCTTTATCATCTGGGTTGTGTTTTTCTTGTATCTTTTTTTTTAACTTTTTTTTTTTTTTTAATACTCAGGCAATTTACAAAATGGTTTCGTCAGTAATGAAAATGCCAGAGGATGAATCCACTCCTGAGAAGCGAACAGACAAGATCTTCAGACAGATGGACACGAACAATGACGGTAGGATTCCACTGGTACCCCTTCCTAAGCTCTAGGAATGAAGGTTTTCTAGCCCAGCCTCGGTAGATGTCAGAATTTGGGGAGAGAGGGTAGTGATGTCCCCACTGGTGCCTCTCATCTCTGCCTGCCCTCATTGAGCATCTCTGGTTCATGATAAATAGAGTGAATAAGTGAGCAGAGAACAGAGGGTGAATTCTCCTGCTGGGGGGCTGGTAGGGGAGCAGTCCTTCGCTGGCATTCTATGAGTGAATCCCCTTCTGCAAAGGCTCCTCTGAAATTCCCGTCTCCATTGCCTTTGGGTTATTTTCTCTGGGCATAGCACAAATTTGGCACAAGGTTTTGGCATGTATACATACATGGTCACACACCTCTGTTGCACTATGAGCATCACAGAGAGGTAGCAGCTCCCAAGCAAGGTTGTGGAGCTCCTTGATAAATTATCTGACAGTGTACCTATCACAACTCTGCCACCTGTGCTGGCTCATTTCCTTGGGTTTGAAAAATGCAGGCAAGAAATGATCAATTTCCTCTTCTCACCAGCCTGATGATGTTTCCTCTATTCCCAGCTTTTCCCTGGGAATTACCCTTTCAGAGGCTGAGGTGGGAACTGCCCACATCAAAGTCAGGAGCTGTGTCCTACTGATGTGCTCAGTGGGAACAAAGATTTGATTCTAGCAGTGAGATATCGACACCTGAAAAAGTACCATCTTATGTACAGAAAGGGTTTTAATTAGGAGAATTTTATGGCTGCATTTTGGTGTCTGTTACTGCAGTCCCCAGGGCAAATTCCTGACCTTGCTGAAGTCCTCAAGTATTTTACCTTTGACTTCATCAAAACTAGCACTTCGTCCTCTGGCTTGAGATGTGTAGGGCCCTTAAAATAACATGATAAAAATGTTTTTGGTCTGCAGAAAGTAGCAGTTCATGCAGATGTGTAACAAAGTAGTGGTCCCAACATCAGCTAGATATATATATATGCATCCTCTATCTGCTGCACTTTGTTGCTGAAATAAAATCATCCTATTCCTTAAAATATCAGCCCTGCAAGCCATGCAGTGCCAAGGAATAACATCTGCATGTGTGTGTCTGGTGGCTGAAGATGTTTCTTCCCCATCTGACTGCTGGGCGTTGCAAATGGATTTTGATTTGGGCTTTTCTTTTAAGTAATACAAGGCAAGGGACAAACTAATAAATATTCTGATAATTAAGAGACCTCTGTTTCTGCTAAAAACACTTGGTTTGGGAACATCTGCCTAAAAGCCAGAAATTAGAGTGCCACAAGTTTTTGAGCTTCTGTAATTTCTACAAGAGGAAAGCTTGCTCATTCATGGAATCATAGAATCAGGAATCATAGAACTATGTCCCTAAGTGCCACATCTACACGTCTTTTAAATGCCCTGGGCAGTCTGTTCCAGTGCTTGACAACCCTTTTGGGGAAGAAATTTTTCCCAATATCCAATCTAAACCTTCCTTGGTGCAACTCGAGGACATTTCCTCTTGCCCTATTGCTTGTTGCTTGGGAGAGGAGTTCCTCCTTTTCCAGCCTGTTTTGGGTGTCGACCACCAGGGGCATTCCTCTTCTATCCCCACAACAGGCTGGTAGCGTCCTGGGGCTGGTGCAAACTGGCACAGTGAGCTGGTGCCTCTCTCTCTATGGCCTGTGGCCAAAAGTGACAGCAGGCACCTCCCAAGTGCAAGATGTTTGTATGTGGGTCCTGCCTCGAGCATAGCAGGGGTGGGTAAGAATAGCCCTGGGGTGTTGTGTGAGGGTAGGGTAGGTGAATGCACAAGCTAAATGGGAGATCACTAGACATGATGTCTGGGATGCAGCAAATACTTGTCTTCTCCTTTTCATAGGGAAAACTGTTTAATTTTTCATTAATATTGCCACATCCTATTTCTGCCGTGGTTCTGAGTGCTGGAGCAGGGAAGCATGGTGCTAGCTACCTGCCAGCAGGCTTGGTCACCCCATAACGAGGTCTGAAAGACCAGATGGAATATTTTCTCCTTGCTGTACCATGCTATGCTATGCCATTCCGCAGGACTGTTGGAGCCAGGGGATGCTGAGGTGCTTGCTCCTTCAGAGATCAATTTTCAGACCCTCAGACTGTTACAAGGTCCATCCAAGTCAGTTCCTCTGGCCTAGCTAAAGATGTATAGACCAGAAGTGCTCAGGAGCAACACGTAGAAGTCGGTGTGCCTCAGGGCTGGCTTTGCTTGTAAAAAGAAGAAAACCATAACCCATCCTGTTCCTATACACCCAGCAGGGCACAGCAAGTGACTTGCAGAGTCACGGAATCATAGGATAATTTGGGTTGGAAGGGGCCTTTGAAGGTCATCTAGCCCAACACCTCTGCAATGAGCAGGGACATCTTGAAGTAGATCGGGTTGCTCAAACCCTGGGCCAACCATGTAGGTGCCAGAGAAGGCCATGACTGCTCAGCCCTATGTGTCACAAGAAACAAAGGACAAAGTGGTGGTATTTGAGATATTTAGATTCAAATGTTGTAGTAATACAAACATCATTTTAAAGCATACGTGTGTTCAGGTACCATACCTTGTGTTCATGTGTCATGTTATTTGTATGGTTTGTTTCTGAGCAAAAAGCTGCCAAATGGTATTAGAACAGTTGTTTTTAGATTTGGGACTGTCTTTTTAAATAAAAAAATAGCAATTATTATGCTGGATTGTTTTGCAGAAGAAAAATGCATTTGGGCTTAAAGGCTTGAGTAGGATTTAGCTGCTGTGCATTGCACTAAATTCCCCTCGATGCCTTTGTGATAGATTAAATAGATGTTATGTTGCCTCGGCGAGGAGGGATTCTTTGCTACAGCAAGGGTGGCAGGAACAACTGACTTTTAAAAAATGATTTTCATTTTGGTTTTCCTCCCTCTCAGGTAAACTGTCGCTGGAAGAGTTCATCAAAGGTGCCAAGAGCGATCCCTCCATCGTGCGGTTGTTACAGTGCGACCCCAGCAGCGCGAGTCAATTCTGAGAAAAGCGGACAGTGTGCTCAGAGAAGCTCGGCTTGTGTCCTTCAAGCTTTGCTCGCAAACGGATGCCTTCTCAACCATCCCTCCACACTCTGCGGATAAGATCCCGTTGCCAGATTGTGTGTGTGTGTGCGTGTCCGAGCGAACCAGCCCTCGCTCCCCCACTAACACCAGTGCAGTTCTCCTGCGGCAGCTCCGTTTCTGCTTCCCTGTAATGTTACGATTCACTCTGCACATTTTAAACGTTAATTGAAAGGTATGTTTACATGCAGCTACAAGAGAGTTCAATGGCTGGTGAGATACCACTTCACTTAGTCCGTGAGAAAGGTGATGTTCCCGTAGTTCCCGAGAAGATGCTAGGTAGGACTTTTACCCAAAATAGCAGATGGTAGATAATTTATTTTGCTTCAGAAATTACTACGTTGAAAAAAAAAAGGAGAAAAAAAAAAAAGTGGACTGAATGGAATAGAAAGTTAAAAAAAAAAAAAAGAAAAAGAAAAAAAGGAAAAAAAAAAAAGCAGCTTTCCTGGGCATGGTTCCAATTTTCTTTTTGAGGAAAATTGCTTGCACTTATCTAATGGTCTTTACTTTCTTTTAATATATATATAAATTATATATATATGGTGAAGTAAAATTTTAAATATTTAGGTCATCTATTTAAGGCATAAAATAGAATTCAAGCTTTGTTTCTTCTAGTTGTCTGTGATTTATTCAAATCTTGGAGATTGTTTTTTTTTGTGATATTTATGCATTAGCAAATTGCTGTTCCAAAAGAAATGCATGACTAGCAGTTTGTGGATATTTCACTCTGTTTAATTCCTGAATGCAAATATTTGTTCATTTTTACTGTCAGTCATTCCAGCATTACTGTATTAACAAAAGACCTGAAAGGAGTCCATCCTCATTTTGTATTTCTCAGTGGAGTCCTACTTTCTGGTGGTTGCTGCGTTAAATGGCTTTTGAGTGCCCCAAGGTGACGTGACTGGCACTGCTGTTCTCGACTTGGCTACACCTCCTCCCTTTTGCTGTCAATATGTTAATAGTCTTGTGCATTCCAGTGTTATTTAATATCTGCCTAATGCCAAGAAATATTAATTGAAATAAAAGACTACTTTTCTTGTCACTGCCTGTTTTGGTCTAAGCCATGCACCAAGTTCCTACCATAAGGTATTTGGGGAAGGGCAAGGATGGCTCCCTGCACGTCTCCCAGTCTTGTCCGAAACACGTTGCATTTTAAGTACATAGGGATTTTGGGAGCTGGCTGTTGTGGCTGGGTTAACACAGTGGTGTTGGTGCCTGCGGGATCCAGCTGCATCCCAGCTGATTCCAGGGTAAAGATTGCAGGAATAAATTTCTGCTGGATGCTGAGCAACTCAAGGCAATGAAGGAAAAGCTGCTGGCCCTGCTGTGACCACAGCTTTACAAAATAAAACTCCTGTCAGGTACCAGGTACTTGCTGTTGGACTAACTTTTGATGTTGGTAGGATGGGAAGCAGTTTTCTACACGTTCATCAGGTCTGCAAATAGCTGCATAAGCCTGCCCTCCCTGCAAAATAAAGTATCAAAAAATTATTTGCTCTAAAGTTAATGTTGAGCATGTAATGAAAGGATTTTTTGCTGTGTTGAATATTCTAGTAGTGGTCACGTGATAATATTTTAATATTAAAAGAAAGAGAGAAAAATGTTTGCAATATCCAAGTGGAAATACATTTAGTCAGACTTGGTCTACAATACAAACTTGTGACAGTGCTGCCAAGCAAAAGAGTATGTTCATTTTTCCTCTGGAAATTCAAATTTGAGCAATTAAACTAAAGTCCTTTCAACCACAACACCCTGCTGATGAGGCAACCCTGAAAGGGATGTTAATCAGAAGCCTGCCTGCTTTCCCAGGGCAAGCCCAGCAAAAAAGGCCCAACTATTAAAAAAATTGTAATTCCATGGTTGCAGATAGCCTGTCTCCAGCCTGCTTGTGTTCATGCTGTCAGTCTGTCTGCCAGAAGATGCTGGGGTGTTAGATATGCTCCAGATGTTCTTACACTAATGACTCTTCTTGCATGGGCTGGGCCCAAAAACAGCTGTTTAGATATGAATTGGCCACCATGGGCTTTAACATTTCTGTATCATTCTGAGGGTGTGAAAAAATGTTTTTGACCTTGTCCTGGAATGGTACCCCTGAGGTAGACCACAACATTTGAATCTTGTTTGTGCATTTTTAAATCTTAAATCAAGCATTGCGTGGTATCTTGGATACTAAAGATATAAAAAAAGTTTTGCTGTAGCATTCATAAATGCAGCAGTTCTTCGGTCATCATTCATTGGCTCCTCTAAGTGGAAATATTACTGCCTTTTCCTGGCATCTTACTTCTTCTGGTTTACTTTGCTGTCTGCAATAGGAATAGGAAGTTTAAGTAGTTTAACAGAGCCCAAACTCTTCTCATCTGGGGAAAAAAAAAAAGTCTCCTTACAGAAGCTTATTTTGACCTTGTTTTTGCATAAAGAAAATGGAAGAATCTAAATTTTAGAGGTCAGAAAGTTCCCATTTCTTTGATGTTACAATTTTTTCTCTGAAGTGGGCCAATGTATCCATGATGGAGTTTGCTATCTGCCACGGTCTGACAAGCCCCTGCACAGCCCTGTGCAGACACTGGGATTGTGTCCTGGTTCATTGGACCAAATTTCTTCCATCTTTCCCTTTGCCTCTTTAAACTTTCCAATCACAGATTTAGGGGTTTTTCAGTTATGCTATATTTTCATGGGTTTTAAGGAGTTTCTTCTTTTCAGGGCAAGATGATTTCATTTCAGACTGGGACTGGCACAAATTATGTAAGATGCTCCCAGCTTGGGTTTTGGGAAAAAGTGAAGGAAGATACCCAGGAAAGGTGGTTGTGCATGGCATCTCGGGGAAAATGAGAGATGCTCTGAAACCCAGCCAGGCTGAGCTTTTCACAGGTGGCTTCTGATATGGGGAACCTGTTAATTAAAAGGCCGGCTAAGTACTGGAAAGGGTTTTATCTGCTGCTGCCAAGCAACTCTCTTAAAATCAGACCTGCTTCAGAGGCTGAGGTTGTGCATCCACAGTCACTAGGTAACTTTGATCATCTTGGCTGGCTTGAGCAGCTCCTGGGAGGATGTCTCTGCTTTCCTGACTGGTAAGGAGGACTCAGAGGGGAGAACAATTTCCAGGCTCCTTCTCCAGGATGGTCGTTTGCATGTTGAGTTCAAAACCAATGGAGAAATCATTGAAAAGATAAGAGAGCTTTACTGCTTGCTGGGCTCCCAGGAATGTCTTTTATAGAGGGACTATTGAGTAGAGGGGTTAATCATTTGGAAAATGAAGTCCAGGTGATTAATAGAAAACTTCAACTTGTTAAGTGATTCAAATGGGTTTGTGAATTGTATTTTTAGTCAAAAATGGAGTCAAACTTAGCAAAAGTAGTTTAGCAGAAAAAGATCTCACCACTGTGCCCATTTTTACCTCACTTTAATAACCTATGTGATTATTTTCTCACCATGGAGATATCTAACACTCTGAAAGCTCTGACTAATTACTACATAAATTCAGGCTTTTCTGTATGAATTGCAGGTCTTGTTAAGCTAATTCAGAATTATGCTATTGCTTTCAGATAAAGTCTGTCTGGTTGCAGCCTAACTCCAGCATGGCTGACAGAGGTGCTTGGGTTCAGTCTTAGGTGTCTCCCTTGCCAAGTTTGAATTGGCCCTTTGTTTTTAAATCAGCCCCTTTGCAATGTATTTTTAGCATTAGCCTCTGAGTAATAAACTCCTGTGAAGAACAACGTGAACATTTCTGCAAGCACGGGGCAGATGGTCTCCATGGATAGTCCTCGATCCATTATGCAGGGCTCTATTCATATTTAAAGGTTAGGAACAGCCATTGACTTTAATGGTCCAGTGGGCAGACTGGCATTTTGAGCTCCCTGTGCTGCACCATGGCAGATACTCTGCTGATGAACCTGATAATTGCTGTTATCTCTTTTGGGAGGAGAGATGTTTTATTGAAGAGAAGGAAAAGGGTGGGAGAGGAAAGCAGAGCATCTCTCTGTGTAGGAGCTTTGGAGACGTGCCTGCATTGCTGGGAGCAGTGTCCCTGCAGCAGACCTTACCTGTTGCCCACGTGTGTCCAGGGTGGTGGTTTGGATGCAGACACAGTTCCAAACACTCTCATGTTCACTGTGGCTAAAGGTCAACCAGTGAACCACCAGAGTGTCAGGTTAATCCCAGGCTTTCAGCCACGTCACATGAGTCAGAAACCACTGCCAGAAGGAGGCAAGGAACTGTCATGGCAGCTGCCTCGTGTCTCTGGGGACAGATGGGCAAGGTTACGACCACCAGCTGGTGGGTTATTTTAAGAACTAGCTGGCTCTTCCTGATGGAGGAACAATTTATCACAAACAAAATCGATATTGATTGGGCTGTCACTAGAGGGAATTGTCTCTCTCATGAAGGTGAGAAGCAGGATCCCCTCCTTGCTCCTCTCCACATGCATTCCCACACCTTGGTGTTTGGAGGTGCTGAGACCTGGGTGGGTCATGCTCAGCTCCCTCAAACCCTCCCTGCCTGTGGTCTGTAGTTTTGAACACATCTTTAGTGTCTTCTCTACCCTGCACCTGGCACCAGGAGCTGCATCACTAAAACCTCTGGGCACTGCTAGCTCACAGCTGTGCTCCCATGGCACCCACCCCCCCCATTTTTTTTACCTTTCCAAAACAGTGCAACGCTTTTGCTCAGCACTTTGGCAGCTTCCTTTGCCTTAACTTTTTTTTTTTTTTTTTCTTTGCATTAACTGTTCCATGCAGCAGTATGGGAACTTAGCGCAGAATGTGGGTCACACTCTAAAATCCAAGTTGGTCACAGATATATTACAGCAAATATGACAAATTACATGCTGGTTGAAATTTGCCTCTGCAGTGTCACCCAAACCATTTAGCAGGAAATGAGGTGTAAGCAAGGAAGCCTGTTATTCCCTGACACTTTGCCGTGCCTTCTCTTTCCCAGCACTGGGGATGGAGCTGCACTGCAGCAAAGAACAGGAGCAGGGACAAGTCCTGCCTAAGGGTCCCACTGTGTCAAAGTCACGCACAACATAAACTTTCATTGTTTTTCCCAGGTCAGGACACAGACACCTTTCCAGTGACTATTTGCATTTTGCTTTTTGATTCCGAGCAAGTACTATTCTTAAAGTCTAGTGTGGGTATATATACATTGAGACAGGATTAAATCCAGATTTTCTTCAGCAACATGTGGAGCAAAGTAGCCTCAGAGGAGACCTTATTGCTTTCTACAACTACCTGAAAGGAGGTTGTAGCCAGGTGGAGATGACTAAGAACTAACAGGATGAGAGGAAATGGCCTCAAGTTGCACCAGGGGAGGCTTAGGAATATTAGGAAAAATTTCATCACTGAAAAGGTAATCACGCATTGGAACAGGCTGCCCAGGGAAATGATTGAGTCATCATCCCTGGAGGTATTTAAAGATGTGTATATGTGGCTGTGGTTTACTGGTGGACCCTATGACCTTACAGGGCTTTTTCAACCTAAATGATTGCATAATTCTGTGACTGTGCTGTGGCTGTGAGTGGTTCTGCTTCAGTCCTTCCTTTCTCACAAGAGCAGCCATGTATTTCTTCTATGTATTAAGGCACCTCTAATCCTTCCTTGACTTGTTTGCACGAGAGGAAGATGCAAACTGCTGTGTCCCACTGGTGTCTCCATTGCAGGTCCATGCAAGAAGAAACACATTTTTCCTCCCATGTGGGGTTTGGGTTGTAACCAGTACTGTGCTGAGCCTGCACCAACAGTCGTGAACTCCAAAGGAGGTATCTGGCAGGCAGCCTCTCCCTTTCATCTCTGTAAGACCCTTGTTCTTGCTTCTAAGAGCTGTTCTACTGCATCTTTGAGCCTTCCTACTGCATCTTCACCATGGCAGTGGCTGCAGGGACAGCCCATCCCACACTTTCTGCACGCAGCCATGAGACTTTGTGCCGGAGATCTGTGGAGCAGAGCTGGGATGTTCCTCATCCAGGTGTTAAACATGAATAATGGGCAATAAGAGAAATCATGTTTGTTTGAAGAAACACTGAGATGCCCAGGCTTAGAGGAGAGTGCCAGCTAACTCACTAGGATATTTGTCTTCCATTTGGCTTGTTTGGGAGCAAGATGCCTTTGTGAATGGTTTTTAAAGTGTTTTGGGAGCAGCTAGGGGAAATGCCATGTGTTGAGCATCACAGCATGGAGCTGGGAGCGTCATCCTCTTGGGGACACTGAGCCCTCATTTGCTGCAGCTCCTAAGAGCAGCAGGCTTCCTATCTCCAGCTCTTGCTGTGTGGGAGCTTTGGCCCCCCTGCTCTGGTGCAAAGGTTCATTTGCAAAGAGGGGGTGGGAGAAGAGACCCCTCCTCCCACCAGACCCATCTGGTGTGAACAAAGACCCCACTCCTGGGGCTACAGCAATGACTAAACACATGTGTTTTTCCTCTTTATTCTTTTCTTTAATGTTTTCCTGGACCATTTTCAGGGAAAATTCCACTGCTGAGCAAATCCATGGGTGCAGTGCTGGCAGCTCATTCCTCAGGGAAAAGGTGAGCGCACCGACTGTGCCTTAATATGCCATTAATGATCAGGAACAAAACACAAACATTACAGACACTTTCCTTGGAGAAAATAAAATAAACTCAGCTAATTTAGATGTTAGTGTTGCACAGCCATGGTTATTCCTTTGCTGCTTTCCTTATGAATTATTAATACATGTGAAGCTCATGACAAACAGGTTTGATGCCTGCTAAAGGACACAGGCAGTGCCATTGCATGTGTGTGGTGACACCAAGGAGCAGGGCAGCCTGCACGCTGTGGACAGTGCTGGTGCTTGAAATGGGTTTCAGGTGCCAGGGTTTACCCCACATGGCGCCATCCTCCATCTCACCAGCATGGTGTGCAGTGATGCCTGAGGGAGCTGCTGCTGCCAGACACCCTGACCACTCTGGAGAAATGTGATCTTTGGGGAAACTGGCTTTGATAACCTTCCTATGCCTCACCTGAGTAACCCTGGGGGCTAAAGTTAATCGTGTGTAAAAGAAGAGATTCACTTTTAAGCAGGAGTGGCTTAAGTCAGCTTTAAAAGCAGCTGTTGAACCCTTCTGAATTACTTGGCAGGGAATTCCACAGCCACTTCTCATTGAGCTGCTAGTGCTTCAGGCATGTCACCACCAGTCTCCTGTGGGACCTGCTGACAGCTGCAGTGTATAGCAAGGCTCCTCAAGCAGCCTCCTGTGGGGTTCCAGCTGTCCCATGAGGATCCCAATGTCTTCTGGCATCATGGGACAGGCATCATGGGCCACATTGGTGAAACCTTCAGGACTGCTCACCTGATGAAACTCACCAACTCCAAATCTGCTCAGACCTTTAATAACTGCCAGCTAGAAACTGTGAAAAAAAACCAAAAAACAAAAGAGAAAAAAAAAAAAAAAGTCTTTTCTCTTTTTTTCCTTTGAGTGTGATGCTTTCCTGGGGTGCCTGTGGGGGAGATGACCACTGTGGCTGAAGCTCCATGTGGCCCCTCCTGTGCTCACCACATGGTAGCCAGATGATGCTCTCTGTACAGCAGAGGCCAAGGCCACCTCAATTGCTATGGCAACAAAAAAAGAAGCCAAGAGTTTATACTTTTTTTTGTTTTTTCAAAGTAAAGCAACCTGCTTGAAACACCACTTTCTATTTTGGGTGACTTTGCAGCCCCTCTTGGTCATCTTCTCTGCACAGTTCACAACATCCACACTGGGCAGGGTGCTTGAAAGCAACAAAACTTCCCTGCCCAGCAGCGTGAGTGCAACCATGCACTGGATGGTCTGGTGACCAAGGCAATCTGGGAAGGAACCCAAGCCTTCTCTTTCTCTTCTCCATTCTAGCAATTGTCTGGCGAAGTTACTCTCAAGGCACTTGTGCTTTGCACTCCCCTGCATTTTTTTTTTTTTTTTGGTGGAATTTGGCATCACCTAGAATACAAGGAAAGGGACAAAGAGGACCGTGAAGGATAATGATGATGAATTTCCCTATTCTGGTAGCTGATTCTCAAAACCAAGCTCACAGCACCAAGCCCGACAGTTCAAGAAGCATTTGGACAATGGTGTGAGTCTTGGGAATGGTCCTCTGCAAAGCTGGTAATTGGACTCAAGGATCCTTGTGGGTCCCTTTCCAACTCAGGATATTCTGTGATTCTACCATCAGCCAGCAAGGTTTGTGCTGTTTCTTGCATTCACACCACCATTTTTCTAATTTTAGTTCCTTCTGTGCTGGTTGCCTTTGTTAGGCTTCTTCTACCCAGCTACAAGTTTCAATGCTCTTATGTGGCATGTGTTTTTAAACTTCCTTTTCATGCTTGAGCCAGCACCAATTGAGGGTAACTCCCCCAGCAGCCCATGCTTGCTGGCTTTGGGTGTCCCACAAGTCCCAGCAAAGCATCTTGCAGCTGAACTTGCAGGCAGGCAGCAGGCAGCAGTGGCAAGGGGACTTTCTTGAAAATGTCCATCAGCTGATGCCACCAGCAGTGCATGAAGCTGATGGCACTGACAGTGTGGTTCCTTACTGTGCTGCTTTGTACTCACAAGCACTTTCCTAAGGATACAGCTGAATGTCCTGCCTCTGGGGTTGCTTTGTTCTTCCCTAGAACAAGCAATTCCCACCTCTGTCCTGAAGTCTGAGTCAGTTCAAAATTTTTACCTCCCTCAGCAGCACAGCTCTGTCTTAAAGGCATTTTCTGAAGCTAGACTGCTGAAGTTAGGTTCCTTCCTCAGTAATGTGATTTAAATCACCCTTCAATCACTAGTCATTTCCTCACCTTGTGGCAATAAGGACAAATTAGCCACTTAAATAAAAGAAACATGCTTCTAGGAAATTGGTTCAATTTGGAGAGGGTTTTTGAGAAGTGACTGCCAAGCTTGGATCTGTTGGTCTCTCTACTGTGGGTGTATGGAGGAAAAGGACGTAAGCAGGAAAAATGGCATAATTCCCATATTGTGCATGACAATGATACAGAAGGAAAGAGTTTCTGACTGCTGTAGGGGGATGCTACTGGAGTACTGTAGTCATCCCTGCCTGCAGCCTCTCTTCACCTGCACCAGAAGCTCATGAACACAGTGGGCAAATTTTTCTGGATGGCCCAGCACCCTTGGAAAGTCAGAGGTTTCAGTGCTTAATCAAGCCCTGAAAGGTGAGGGAGTGTGTCCCAATGATGGTATGTATCCACCCATATTGTTGAACAATGGGTGGATGAGATTTACCCTCAAGCCTGCCTCCAGGTCACGCTTTTTCCTTAAAAATAGGGGGAAATTATTTCTAATATGAAAAAGAGTGATATTGGGAGGTGTTAAGACCCAGCTGCAGCGGCTGGCATGGTCAGCTTGCCTCTGGAAACAAAGCTCGAAGTTCACTTGGTCTGCCCATGGGATTGAGAGGATTATTGGTATCCAGAGGATGGACCTCAGCCTTACCAGGCTGGCTGACCATCCTGGATGACTAATTAGAGATTTGCAATGAGTTGGAGCCCACAGGCATGCCCTGTTGTGTCCTGGAAGAGAGGATGGAGTTGCACAGTGAGTACCTGGGTAAGCTGGGGTTGCTTACAGGTGAGAAGAGCTGAAGTGAATGTATTTGATCCAGGCAGATTTTTACTTTTATCCATGTATCTAAAAGTTGGTTTTTGTTGTTGTTGTTTGTTTTTTTGTGTGGTTTTTTTTTTTTGGTTTTTTTGTTTTTTTTTTTTTTTTTGTTTTTTTTAATCCCAGAATAGTGGTATTTTACTCTTTATGCCACCAGCGTGGTGGTGAGAAGGCAAGTTATTTAATTTCTTTTCCTTAATCAAAGTTTCAACTACTGCTATTGGTGACAGTGACCCAGGCTGAGGAGCTGCTGCCACCTGAAATACCACAGGAAAGGCTTTCCATCAGCCTGCTAAAATGAACAGAAAGAAATTGCTTGGATCAGGTGGTAGCCACCTGAGTGCACCCAAAGAACAGAAGACTGAGTGTGTAATCACTTTCTTAAATCAGTCTCCAGAAAACACAATACTGAATTATTAGCTGGGGGTTTTTTAATCATTCCACAGCATGGTCCAAGGAACTCCAGATCAGTAAGCCTCATGTCTGGACCAGAAAAAACCAGTAGAAACTATAGCAAAGTACAGGCATTGCAGATGCTAGGATAAATTTGATGTATAAAGGGAAGAGATAAAATGAGCTCCTACAAATGGAAGTTGTGTCTGATAAATCTGTGATCTCTGCAGGAAAGAAGAGGTAACACAGTCTTAAATGGTCTAAAAAGGGATGGATGGATGGATGGATGGATGGATGGATGGATGGATGGATGGATGGATGGATGGATGGATGGATGGATGGACAGATAAAT